>JABTTQ020000352.1:0-277027 GCA_016081115.2 Rehmannia glutinosa | reverse complement strand
GCTACGTATTGCTATCAATCTTAAGAACTTGAAAAATAGCTTAAAGTCAACATGCAGTCTAAACTCAATTATTTTGAAACTATTGCTTCATCATATCATCTAAACAAACGCAAATAAGTTTGTTATTATGAAACTTCAAATCTGCCAACCCTAAATGAACCCCGAGAAAATTAGACATTTTTAGTTTTATGCTTTAACAATTTATTTTTTCAGATAAATTATTATGTAACTGGAAATTTACTTTCATGTTATTACCATAGTTAAAAAATGTATGCTGAACTCCTCGGCCATTTGATATTATTTGCAAGACTGTATACAATGATCAGGTTGTTTTCTTTTCTTTCAATTTAAAACATATAGAGAGGCAAAAAATAG
This sequence comes from Rehmannia glutinosa, assembly GCA_016081115.2. Lineage (NCBI taxonomy): Eukaryota > Viridiplantae > Streptophyta > Magnoliopsida > Lamiales > Orobanchaceae > Rehmannia > Rehmannia glutinosa. The sequence continues at coordinate 276,652 of JABTTQ020000352.1, read as the reverse complement.
TTTCCTAAATTATCATGTGAATTTAAATTTTTCTTTCATCTCATCATATTCCAAGTGAACATAATAAGACAATAATTAAGGACTGATTGGATGGAGGAAATCATTTTCTCACTGAGAATTTTTTTGACCAAACATGCGATTGTTTGAAATTCTTCTAGAAAATCATATTATTATCTCATTTTCACTTTTTCTTCATTTTTTATCTTATCAATCACATCTATTCATTTTTTACAAAAATAATCATTATTACACATTCTCCCACAAATTATGTGATTCACTCTCACATATTTCAGTAACTACCAATCATATCCAATCATTATTTTAAATATTTAAAATTAAAATTAACTTCATCATTACTTTTTCATCCTCAATACAATCACACTTAAATCAATTTTTTTCTTCCAAATTTTTCACTACTTTCTAGCAAATGGAAATTTTTAAATAAAAGCACATCCACCACAAATGGTCTCAAATCAATATTTTTTGCTTACATGCATGTTTGTCAAACCTCAATGTTTATAATTACATTAACTGGAGTTATGTTTCTTATTTCACACTTTTTTGTTTTCTCCACCACTTCAGTTTCACCATCTAGGACTTTTGTTTTAAATTTGTATATGTAAGCCTTTCATTTATCATATTTTTCTTGTTTAAATTTGTAGTCAATAAATTTCCCATCAACTTATGTATCTTATATATTGTATGCAAGCAGCGTAAATCACAAGAATTTAGCTATGACGATATTATTTTGAGCTATTAATCAGATATATCATGGACGCCTTGTATGATAAACATGGCAATACATACAAAAATATTAAGAAGTTGCTTTTAACAATTATACCAAACGTTAAACATAGCTTTAATATTTCATGATTACATGGTATGAATTACTTGAATCACAGGTACAGTGTGATTTTAGCATTTTCATAGGTGTAATTTTGAAACCATTGTGGTTTTCGCTTTAAGGTTGTTAAGACGGTGAAACCTAGTTGGCAAAATAGGTAATGTGATATTCACATTTATTTTAGAAGTAATTTGCTGCTTTATTAACTTAGCATATTACAACTTTTTTCTTTTTTCACTCCTAATGCCTACAGTGGATATCCAAACTTCAATGATATGTTGAAAATTCTGAGTTATAAAAATTGCCTGCCTAAATTACGCCCATTATTATATAATTTAAATTAAATTTACATATAATGTACATAATACGCACGATATCTTTATCAACAACGTCAACACATTATCAACATAATGTATTCGTGTTAATATGTACATATATAAATTAAATATATTTATGATTATATCATCAAAGATTTAATAATATAATAATGATACACAATGTATAAAATAATTGTACACAATCAAATTTATGATTATATGAGAATGATTAATTGTGCGAAACTAAATATAAGTGGTAAAATAAAGAGTGCCTAGGTTTTTAGCACTTGCCATAATGTCAAAAACACTACAACATAAATAACATTAGATAACACAAATTTTGTAGCACATTTTACATAAAGTACATATGTACACATGTTTGTAACACTTTGTAGTTAATTTTATCAATATGTAACACTTATATGTAACACTTTTATAAAAGTAACACTTTTTTTAAATATCACTTTTTTGTTATTTCTTTTGTAACGCAAATAGGTAACACTTTATCAATATGTAACGTTTATATGTACACTTTTATATAAGTAATACCTTATGATCACTTCTTTTTTTGTTATTTTTTTTATGATCGCAATAGATATCACTTTATTTAAGAAGCAATTTATTATAAATACTTATATTTTATTGATTGTAATACTTTTTAAGCTATATTTTAGTAACACAAAATTATATAAATATCATTAAATCATGTCAAAAATTTATTTAATTAATTGATGTCACCAAACCAAATTTGTAGACATCATGTACTCTGTTATTTTAACTCGACTTTTGTTTTCTTTTACAAAGTATTTAAGTTTGCTTTTATTTTTTATTTTTACGAAGGTAATTAATTCCTTTTAATACCGACGGAAAATGTGTGTATGTATATATTTTATTATTATTATTATTTATTTATTCTAATTTTTACTAATGAGATCAATTTTATCATAATATTTTTTTTATTGTTTTAAAACAAATTACTATGAAAAATTAATGTTAGCCATTAATTCAGAAATTTTTTCCATCATTAAATTATTTTTCGTTTTATTTTATTATTTAATTTTTAATTCTATGACTTTTTCGTTTATTGTGTCCTTTAATATATAATATAATTTTTCAAAACTATATACTATATAATATAAAATTTGATATATACGATGTATAATATAATTTATACATATATTATAAAATATAATCTTTATTATATAAAATATATTATATATACATATAATATATATATATATATGTGTGTGTGTGTATGTGTATCGTAAAAACAAAGCAAAAGTTGTAATAAGAATCAACTTAGCTTAGTGGCAACTGCCACTCCATACATGCAGACTGGTTCAATCTACTTAGAAGAAAAAATAAGATTTCACGATGTACCAAATAAATGTTACATAAGATCTCAAGGCGTGTATACTTAAAGCATTTTTTTAAAGTGTTACAAATATAAGGTGTTACAAAAAAGTTACATAAGATTCATAATGTAACACTAGAAATATTCTTGAAAGTGTTTACTACTAGGAAAATGTAACACTGAAAAAGTTACATTAAAAGCTAATAAAGTGATAATCTTTGATTATGTAAAGATCATAATCTGCAAGCAATAAAAAGTGCCACATATCATTATATAATATTTTCCACGCCTACCAGGTAACATTTTTGAGGTTACCCAATATCATTTATACAGAAGGAAATGTTTTTAGCCATTTTTTTTCCAAACACATGTTTTTAGCCCATTTGATATGTCTAATAAACGAAATATCGAAAGAGATTTAATCATTTTTTCGACACTTAAAACGGATTTCTTAGTAAATATTTCTTTGGATTTTTTAAAAAAATTGAAAGAGAAAAGAGAATGTAGAGAGAGAAATAAAAGAGAAAGAAACATGATCAAATATCAAAATAAGTATCTTATAAAGCAGATGATTGCCTTTTGTTATAACCAAACGGCAAAACATATGTTTTTGATGGCATTAATTTCTTTTTTCATTACGTATAGTAACTAATGACCATGTTTTGGTCATTTTTTCATACCCCAAAACATATGTTCTACTAAACGGCTAAAAAAACATATGGTCTCACATGCAAAATAGACATTTCAAAACGTAGAAAGAATAAAATAACTTATTGACACATATTTTTAGTATTTCAATAAAACGACATTCATACTCTTCAAAGACGCTTGTTATTTGAATTATTTCCTCTCTCTTTCACTTATCTCATGATCTTCTTATTCTTTTCTTTTCAAGTTTTTCTCAAAATCTAATCAGATTTTTATTTTTAAATACTTAATGGGTGTTGAATTATAGATATCGAAAAGATGATTAATTTGATATATTATACATGCAAAATAGATTTAAAATGAAAAAGTTATGTGAATTCAAAAGTTTTTTTAGAAAAAAAATAATCGAGCTTATAATAAATGAGAGAATTGATGTCGAAAGCTATCAGATGTCAAATTACATTAAATCGATGTCGCGCTAAATGTAAAATGCTACACAGCTTAAATCGACCAAACAAATCCAATTGGTTTTCACTACATAATAGCTAAAAACATTTTGGTTAGATGGGAATGAAAAAAAAAACCCATTGTTACCACTAATATAAATATGCAAAGAGTAAAGTGGAGGACTAAAAGGACTAAGCCACAAGCGCATGTGAGACCAGTTCCAAAATTTACTGATCAATTCTTGAAATAGAGGAACAGAAAAACAAAAATTAAAAGGTAAAAGAGCAAAAACAAATAAAAAGGGCAGACATAAAACATTGCTAAAGTGGCAAATAAGACCCTACTAGTGCTATACCATTTTTACATGGCTACTACCAGCTTAACCATTCCATTTTATTTTCTATTTTATTTTCTGATTTCATGCTTCTAAGTAGAAACAGAGGAAACAAATTTATTTTATTACAGGATGTGAAACGTGCTGGTTTTTCTCAATTACAAAAACGACTGTTAATATTGCATATTTAATTTGAAATTTCAAATTACAGGTCCCTGTTTGGCTGTTTCCAGTACATTACATTATTTTGAATTGCTGGATGGTTACACTTTCACATTCCATGAATAATTTTTGCTATGATTTTCTCACCATATATATAATGGGATAATTACAAAAACACCCCCTCAGGTTTCGCTAATTACAAAATTCAGAGATTTTCAAAATTACAAAAACTTATCAGATGTAATTATGTGTTAAATTTAAGGAGTAACTTATGTGTTAAATTTAAGAGGGTAACTGTTGTATTTTTATAAATAACAGGGATTTTGATATGTTTTTGCTTATGAAAAGGGCAAATGTAAGAATAAATCAAACTCCAAGAGTGTTTTTTGTTATTTTTTTGTAATTAACACAAACCTCAGGGTGTTTTTGTAAATTATCCATATATATAAATTAGTAAATTACCATATTAATCACTTAAAGTCAAAACACAGCAGATGACAGTTCGAAAACTGCAATAAAATGAGACATTAATCCATTTTAACATAGGCATTTTTCAGTAATTTTTCCTCTGTATAAGATTGAGAAACAGAGACAATAATAATAATAATAATAATAATAATAATAATAATAATAATAATAATAATTTCTTTATAGATAATAAGACTGATAACATTTTTTCAAATTTAGAAAACCATCCATACACCCCCACAATAAAACAGAGAAAACAGTAGAGAAAAAGGTTTAATTTTATAGAAACAAAAACAAACTTAATTTTTGATGGGATAAACTAACTACCTATTTATCCTTATCACTACTTTCCTTAAAACTAAATTCTTGACAATTCCAAATGGAATTGTGAGCAAAAGAGATGGGGCCCAATTAAGTCCAATCTCACTTCTTGGCTTTCTTGTTGGCCTTGGATTTGGATGAGGTGGATGCTGAGGTGGACATGTTGAGATCAGGATTGATGAGTTTCCGGTCGCCGCCGCTGCCGCGAGCCTCTGTTTGAGCTCATTGAGAAGGACCTTATTCTCCTGGTCCAGAAGCTCCGCCGCCTTCCTCAGCCGCTCATTCTCCTGCATGATGTAGCAGTTTTCCAAGTACAGCTTTGAGTTCAGCTTTTCCATTTTCTGTCACACATAAGACATAAATTAGAACAATTCATCATGTTTGTTAATTATAAAATATATAAGAAAAATAATAATCAGACAAAGGGCATAAGAATATAAGGTTGTCCAAATATGCACTCAATTAGAAAATGGATTCTTTCTATTTGTCCCATTGCTACAAAGACAAGAATAAAGTGTGAAACAGGACAATTTTCTCATTAGTGTGCCATAAAAGGCAAAAAGACATAATTTTTATCACCAAAAAAAAGAATATATGAAAAAGGGGCAAACAATAATTAAACATAAATAATAAAAAGAAACAAATTTGAGACAAAGAAGAAAGTGATGAACTTAATTAAAAAAACATTCTTCCTTAAAACCTCTGTTTTTATCCGTGTGTGTGTGTGTGTTTGAAGCATGCAGAGTGGTTGAGATTTTGGTTTGTTGGTAGGAAACAAGAATAACAAAACAGAAGTTTCAAGTAAATATTAGAAAAACGCAGCCATGTTTGGACATGGCTTTTGCCTAACTTCCTTGGTGAAAGAATATCCAAAAGAGACAGAGAGAAAGGGGCCTCCCTCCTTTTTTCTATCTTTTCTAAAAAAAAGATCTACCTTTTTGAAAGAAGCACAAGAGTTTCTAGACGACAAAGAGTTTTTTTTTTTTTCTGCTGGAATTGGCAGTAAAAAAAGAGAAGAGAAGAAAAGAAGTGAGTGACAAAGTGCCACAGCAGGTGAATATATATAGTGCAAAAAGGAGGGGTAGGTGGGGGCGAGGGGGTGGGGGCAGGCACCCCCACAACTCACACTGCCACAATAATCATGCATGTAAGCATGGAATGAGGGTACCATAGGCAAGGATTTTAATGTTGGCCTTCCAATTTTACTATGATTATGATGATTTGGGGGATGGCGTCATGTGAATGATGATGGGGGCTGGCTAGGGGCATTCTTGGCATTTCACCCAATTGTGTGTAGAAATTGGGACAAGGGTATTTTGGGGTTTTCGTCCATAACATGATGGTAGGGCTCGGCCGGCGAAGATTCGCAATGATGGTTTGGATTAATTCTAAGACAGACGGAGCCATCATCACCTTACCCCACCCCCAATCGATTCTATTTTGTTTTTATTTTGGTGTTTCAATTTGTGGAAAAACCAATCTGTCATCAAATCTTTTGTGAGCCAATTTGGTTTTGGCCCTTCAATTTTTTTTATATCCTGCATTTAATTTGCTGTGTTATGATGACTGATTTACGCACATTTGGGTTTCTTCTCGCCATTGTGTTCACTTTAGAGCCAAAAATCTGAAGTGGCATTTAAGAAAATTCACAGCGAGAGATTGAATATAGACCAATTTGAGTGTCATTTTCTTAATAAGTCTTTGTCAAAAAATCTAATTATGTGTATTTGGAATTATTGAGGATTATAAAAACCTTCCTCAGAAAATCCAAAAAAATAAAATTGAAAAATTACGCGACTGATGTGCTTCGCACACGTGGTGAAATCAAATAACGTGTCTGCGTACAATAAATTTATTTTATAATAACCTATTTCGTTATGTTCGAAAAAGGAGTTGTCATTATGATGAATGTATTGTTTCAAGATAGTAAGCCATTAATCGTTATGCAATCAGATATTGCACAACGTAAACGTAATTGGTACAATTTCGTTATGTTCAAAAGGTAGATGTCATATGATTAATGTACATTTTTCCAGATGGTAAGTCGTTAATCGTTATGCAATCAGATATTGCATAGCGTAAACGTAATGAATGCTTTCAGTTGATTTGTTTTATACACCACGGAATTACAAAGATTTGTACTTTGCTATTACGTGGTAATGTTTAATTTAATTTTAATTTTGAGAAACTTACGCCCTTATGTGCTTAGCACGCGTGGTGAAATCAAATAGTGTGTATGCGTATGACAATAAATTTATTTTATGTAAACGATTCGATTATGTGCAAAAAGCAGTTGTTATTTATGATTAACGTACATTTTAAGATAGTAGGTTGTTAATCGTTATGCAATCGATATTGCACAACGTAAACGTAATGGGTACAATTTTATTGTTATGTTCAAAAGGTAGATGTCATTTATGATTATTAATGTACATTTCGGATGGTAAGTCGTTAATCGTTATGCAATCGATATTGCATAAAGTAAATGTAATGGATGCTTTCGGTTGATTTGTTTATAACCACGGAATTACAAAGATTTCCTAACTATACTTTGTTATTAAGTGGTAATATTTAATTTAATTTTAATTTTGAAAACTTATACCACTTATGTGCTTAGCACACGTGGTGAGTCAAATAATGTATATACGTGTGACAATAAATTTATTTTATAGTTGTCATTTATGATTAACGTACATTTCAAGATAGTAAGTCGTTAATCTTTATGCTATCAGATATTGCACATCGTAAACATAATGGGTACAATTTCGTTACGCTTCAAAGGAGATGTCATTTATGATTAATGTACATTTCGGATAGTAAGTCGTTAATCGTTATATAATCGTGATATTGCACAACGTAAACGCAATGGGTACTTTCGGTTGATATTGTACTTAATCACGTAATTAAAATGTTTTTTTAACTGTATTTTGATATTAAATGGTAGTACTTTTAATTTTGAAAATTCAATGCCGGTTTCAGCTTTCACAAGAAGATTTAAGAAAAATATTGTTAAGCACACATTAAAAATCTATAAAAACTTTAGCCTTCCACAACTCAAAATTTAGGAATTCTTTTCTTATTTCTTATAAAATTACAATTTGAGTCGGGGTGTCAAATTACAAATCTACCCATATGACTTAGTAAAAGAGCACAAGGGTAATTTGCACACACGAACTGTTTTACGTATAAGGAAAATGACAATTTAGTCCTATCCAAGTGATGTGGCTGGCTATCCATGATGGCGTGTTTTATTTATTTCCTGTTACTATAATAATTGCAATAATATTTGGCAAGTAGAACTGTAAAACATTTTCCTTTGCGATATTAAGAGTAAGTTGTTTTTGAAAAAATGGTTAGTGAGTTGGGCGAAGCTGTTTGGCTATGAGTGCAATTAACGTGACAAATTATATCTCGTGAGAGGTTAGTTAGATTTTGGAAGTGTGCATCATGTTAATTTGGGCTGTAAAATTGTCAACTTGTGAGTGGTGCCCTCGTGGGCCTCCTTTAAAATTTGGCAAAAATTTGTATGCAAATCGGGCCGATTGATGATTGTGGACGGGTGATACTATTAGTGTAAAATGATACTTTATCCATAAAAAAGATTAAGTGTAGTCATACAAAATATCACTTATTACACTAAAAGTATCACTTTTTACCTTAAAAGTGCAATTGCCGCTTCTTAAAATTTTTCTTCAATTTAATCTTCACCCTTTTTATTCATCCAAGATAATATCTATCGTGAATCGCACACGTTACACGTGGTAATCGCGGTAATTTTGTGTGAATCTTTACACATTTATTATAAATTTACTGGTATTATGCACTGCCGAACTCCTCCAAGTGTAGCAGAATAAACATTTTATTTTTGCTAAAAGCACTCTTGGTGGTTTTTTTTTTTTTTTTTTTTGAGAATGAAGCAAAAGCACTTTTTGTTTTACCATTTTCAATTGCGCGTTTAAAATATTTTATAATTTAAAAATATTAAAAAATTAATTTTAAAAATCATATGGTTACAATTTTCTCAGTTGAATATCATAAATACATAAATATTTTTTTTCAAAAGAAATATTTTTTTCTAAAAAATTTAAATTAAATAGATTGTGTCCATATTTGCAACGATTCCGAAAATGAAATCCCAAATACAATCCAAGTCCATTTATTCTGTTAAGCTCCATTCCAAATAAGGTGGACATGGGATGAGCCTGAATTTAACTGAATTCATTATTCCACAAACGATGTAAATTCACAATTTAATTGTATAAAAACATGACATTCAAATCCTTTTCTATCTTAGGAAAATATAAGTGACAATATCTGGTGAGATAGTATCATATTAATTTGTCAATATATATGGAAGTAAATGATAATGTTAATAAGTTTGGTGGTAATAGTTTTTAATGTTCATTATAATAATATTTTATAAATTTAGTAAGTGTTTGGTATAAGCCTTTAAAACAATCAGCAAACACCGTATAATTTGGGGCGGGTATAAGTCCAATTAATGAGTATGTGCGGGTAATCTAGTATTGATTTTACACCGGTGGGTATAGGTATAATTTTTTTAGTTTATATATGGAGTGAATATATTGTTGTTCAAAACTCTTGATTTATATATATTGTTGGTTTTTATTTCATAATTCATATAATATCTACAAAATTATATAAATATTACATTTGACATAAGTTTTGAGTAATTGAGTGCATTATTCTAAGAATTCGTGACATATTTGGTCAAATATATAAAGTTGAAGGGTTTAATGGGTCTAGTAGAGATGGCACTAGGGTGGAAATCCCCGTCACCTCGGACTGCCTTAGCTCTATTTCTTTCTACCCTTGGGGATCCTCCCCCTAACAGGTGGGGATTCCCAAATTTTTCCCCATGAGGACGGAATGGGGAATTTTTCTCCTTAGCGGCAAACGGATCATACTGTCGCTTATTTATTTTAGTTCACCGCAAGTGTACGGTGACGTTATAGAAAAGTAGCAAGGTCGTATCCACGAGACTAATAAATTAATATGCTAAGTATTGAACTAAGATAGTCTTATTTTTATTTAGACGGTCGTAAAATGGTGGATGTTGCGAGATTAAGAAAATTAAGACTACTAAAAACACAAGATTAAGACAATGCAAATAATTGAAGTATCAAGATGATGAAATGGATTCCCTGGTTAAGGTTTCATTAATATCCCTCTTGTTGTCCGATTTAATCAAAGTCAAGTTATTATCAATATTCCTATAAGACGATCACAAAATATTTTATCCTCCATCTCGAGATGCATATAAAACGTAGATTGAAATACCTATGCTAGCATCTCTACTCCACAAAAGGATTCAACTCCCAAAAGTTTAAAAGATCAAAATCCTCACAAATATTTACCAACCTCTCAATTCATGCAAATATTTGTGTCGAGTACTCAAGATCTAATATTGAAACTCACCTTCTCAATTATGAATCAATATATCAAACAAGTTAAATCATTGATCAAGTGATAAAACAAGAATAAGCTCAAAGTACTCAAATAAAGCTTCAAGACAATAACTTCAACTAAAATTAAAACATTCCACACGAATTCATTAATCTACTTCCAAAACCCGGAAATCTAAAGAGTTTAGCTACACATGATGTCTAAACAACTCATAGACAAATTGTTCAAAGTCATGACAAACTAAAATGAAAGATTAAAACTACAAGAGAAACAAGAAAACTTAGGAAAGTCGACAATCTCGATGTATCACCGTTTAGAAACCTTTGTCTTGTGTTCTATAGCCAAAAATGTCGAAATGTTCCTTGGTGTGCGCCAAAAGTGCTTATATACCTTTTAGAAAGTTTTAGGGCACATTGTTGTCATGGTACTACAATATAAGAGGTTTGGCCTACGTCGGCCCCATCTATTTTGCCTTATTTGTGGTATTTCTTCTTTGCTATGCTCGTATTTGTCTCCAAATTACTTTAGATATCATTAAATTCCTTAAAAAACGAGCAAAGCATAATATCTTTTCCACAAAGAGTGAATACGAACCATTTCATATGAGTTTATGCATGTTTAATCACCATTTTTGTCAATATTAAACCTTAAAAGACATGCTAAACTCACACCTATCACATATACTCACCGCCCGTGGGGATCCCCGCCCCATTCCCCATGAGAACCGCATATTAAATATATAATATAATATTTAAAATATATTATGAATATATCTACATTAAATATAATAAAATGATAAAATATTTAATTTATTGTATTAATGAGTGGTTTATTATTTTTTATATTTAAAATGATTATTTTTATTAAAAATCTACTTTTGCTAAACAATAAAAATTAAAACGGGAGCGGGGAATCTTCGTGGGAACGGGATGGGGGAAATTTCCGTTTGTCTCATGGGGATGGAGATGGGGACGGGATTCCCCGCAACCGTGGAGATCGAGACGGAGATTCCTGAACGCGGAGACAAGGATGGGGATTGCTCCCGCCCCGCTCGCGTTGACATCTCTAGTGGTCTAGAGGCTCCTACCACTAGACAGACACGGGTATGTGTATTATATTTTTTAATAGGTGGTCTCTGGATCTAGACGGACATGGCATATCGACATCCCTACTCATGAGGAATTGTATTGAATAAGCAAGTAGAATTATTGGCCAACATTGTTCAAATTAAACAATAGAAATATTATATGTATTTACTAATAATTATAGATTTAGTCAGTAAATATATATATATATATATATATGTATAACCATTTAACCTACATTTTTAGTTTGTCCGAATTATGTCGCATGTTTAGTTTTGGCAGAATTTTTAATATTTATCTAAAGATTTTTCTATAGATAAACATGGATATTAAAAATAAATAAATAGAAGCGAGGATTATTATGGGAGTGTTTGCAAACACTAAAAATAAGTGCTTTTCGAAAAGGATTAGTGTTTGCATATACCAAATTTTTTAATTTTCGCCTTTAATTAGAATCTAAAAGCGAGGAGAGAGGTGTCAGAATTCGTCTTTAGTTTGAATTTTACAAATAAATAAGTACTTTTACTACTTTTTACCAAACACTCTCAACTTCTCATTCTCAACTTTTTAATTCTATTTTCAAACACTACCAACTTCGATTATCAACTACTTTACTTACTTATAATAATTAATAAATCACTTCTTCTAAAAACAGGTTTTTGCAAACACTCTCTATGTCCTTTTAGCCTTAAACTTGCTTTTGCGCTAAACTTTTGACTGAAACAAAATTGGGTCCCCAATGGTTTCATACTTAGCACCTATTGTACTCCGCTCTCTAATTTATTATTTTTAAGCCTAACAAAGATATCAAATGAGCTTTTAATATATATCATGAGTAACACTTGACATCTTTTCATTTTTTATTTTCCCTTGCATGTATTAAAACCTATTATATATAATTCCCAATATTGCCAACTTAATTATCCTCTGACACAAAAATGTGGTTTCAAGTTGGCCCCAACCAAATAATTGAAGTAACAAAAGTGTATCCTCTTGCAAGAAAAGAGTTATAATTGGTTAAGCTTGATGAGATTCTTCTTTTGTTATAAATTTGGTCTGAAAATCCAAATGATGGCAAAGGCTACTAATCATGGCCTCCTCTTTAAATTCTTCAACCCTCTTAAACTCCATTTTTCACTTTTTTGCAGCCATTTTAAGTCACCCTTTAACCAAAAAGTTGTTTCTTTTCAATGATTCAAGGTGTTTGGGTTTTTTTTTCCTTTCTTTTTTCCCTTTCATAAATGTACGCCAGTTATCAAAAGATTTGGCCATTTACTCATCTCCATTGAGTGCTCATCATAATCTGCATTTGCCTATAAACTACAAATAATTATTCACCCACCCATTACCCCAACTCCCTTTTCAAACCTTTGTTTTACCTTTGCTACATTAAACTACGACAAAAGTTCAATCTATTATTTTATCTATTAAAAAAATATAATTAAAGCTTTATCTCTTATGAATATATAGGAGTGTCATTAATCAAGTTGTTTTTCTTCTTTGTGGGTTATGTTATGATACAGTATTATAATGTTTTATACGAATTCAAACACAACACATTTAATTATTTTATCGAGAAATGCACTATACAAACACGACCACTCTGCATTTTATGATCTTTGTAAGTCACACAACATGAAATACCTATATAATTTTAAATTTGACACCGAAAAAAAAAAAAAAAACAAGAGAGAGAGAGAGAAAGTTAAAATTATAAATAAAATACATTAAATTACTAGAAAATACATTCAATAATGTGTCAACATCATATAAACCAAATAAAACATCACAAAATATTAAAATAACATGTTCACTATATTACTAAATGAGTGAAATATCTTAATTGTGTTGACACAACGATTTGATCGATCTATTTTTCTCTTGTTAATTGCTTTGAGCCGAACCTATTTGAAGGATTGTACTTATATCTGCTAAATTCATGTTAGTTATTGGATTATCGTGTCGTCACAAACCGATCTCCTATTGATGTATGGTCTTAATTATCACATAACTTATCCCTCGCATAAAAGCAACAATTTTTTTCACAGAGTTGAAAAAAAAAAACTACTTGATACTAACTCGACATCGAAATAAACTTGTTTGAGCATGATTTAATAGCTTAATAACCAAATTTAACATATTTTTCGTTCAATAAGATCTTAAACTCCACCGAACTCAACTCGACTGCATTTAAATTAAAAAAAAGTAAAACACCATGAGTGAAAAAAAGTCAAACTATTCAAACTTGATTATATCTCGATTAAGTTAACTATAAAATCGAACTCAAACAACATAAACAGAATATGTTCGACTGACAAATTCATTTATATTTCTAATTACGGTTAATTAATTAACATGATTAGTTTTACCTAAAGTTGAAGCGTGTGTAGTCAATCCGATTGGGCATTATTGTTACATGAGGACTTAAAAAGGGATACAAAGAAATGCATGTGAAGAGAGTTGAATGAATTTTTACTTTTGGGATGGAACCCAGCAGCCTATGCAGTGACTCACAAATAATTCAACCCCTTTGAATTAAGGCTCTTCTACTTTTTTTTTTTTTTTTTTTTTTTTTTTTTTTTTTTTTTCTGAGGGTAAATTTAATGATTTCACATAATAACATCCTGCAAGGGCTAATGATGGAATTTACATTACATGATGGTGCATTGAACCCTTACACGTGAGGTTCACAATTACTAATAAGTTAATATGCACTGATTATAATTGGGGACCACCCCCAAAGGATGAAAAATTTCTGCACTTCCTTTTTCTATTTTGATCTTCTGAAATCTGAAGACTTTTACTCTGATGGTCAAGACATCACTGGATTGATTGAAAAGCTTTTTTATTTTGGTAGGGTGGATTTTTCATTTTTTTATTTGTGACCAAGAACATAATAGGTTTCATGAATATGAATAAAATAAATGTATTGTGTTTTGAGTCAAGTCTAAGACAATAGTTTACGATGCAATGCATACTCTCTACTTAGGATCGTAAATGATCGTAGTCTGAGCCAACTTTACAAGCCAGCCAAAATATTTAATTTTATATGAACTCGAGCTCGAGACGAGCTCTCTTCGCATTTTAAAACCTTGCTTTTGTTCGCTTAATAATATTGTTTAGTATTTGAATTTGTTCGCAACGCGTTCATATTCATATTCGTGGTTCATTGCATGTTCGTGAATATTAAATAATTTTGTCCGCAAAAATAAACAAACAACGAATTACCTTTAATGAGTTTGTGTTTGTTACTTGTTCGTGAACAAATTCAACTTTAATTCATATGTTAATGATAACTTTTCAATGTTGTAACTTTAAATCTTTATCATATTATATATATATATATATAGAGTTGTAGATTATATTATACAATAGTATTATAATTTATTATATATGTTTAATTTTTAATATTTATATTTAACTTATAGTAAAAATTTAATTTTAAAATTAAGTTACATAAACTTGTTCATGAACATTCTATAAAATGAACATCCAACGGGCTTGTTCATGAGCTATTAATTAACGAGATACAATTGTTTAAGTTCTGTTCGCTTATCGATTTGAGCCCTAAAATTTGTTTATTATATGCATGTTAACTAAATAAACGAACATAAACGAACGCTATACAAACTTGTTTACGAATTGTTTGTCTAACGCTCTTTCATTTACAACCCTAACTGACTATATATCAACTAAGTATTAACTATGTGTATCAGTTATACGTTGAATACCAACTAAGTATATATGTATAAGATAGTGCAATAGAAGATGTATATTACATAAGATGGATGCACAACACGTGCACCATTAAAAACTAAAACTAAACTTGATTAAAAAATTGTCACTTAGGGGATTAAATGTGAATTATAATGTCTATTATTTATTTTTTTAGATTTATTTTAAATCCAAAAATGACAGATTTCTATGTGATCAACTTTTGTATGCCATGTCTACCTTTCCTCCAACATTATCAATGCCCTAATTATTTTAACACTAGGATAAATTATGTGTGTGGGGCAGATCTGCAAACTGTAAAGAATCCTCCTCCCACCAAATTAAACACAAGCTTTTTAGAAATCCATTTTGTCCACGGTCTCTTTTGATTTTTAATTATGACAAATAATTCCAACTTTATCATATGGCTATTTGTAATATTAGAAAATTAAGAGACGTAATTGTAAAATATAAGACAAAAAATTTGTGTTATTTGTAGTATTTAGAAAAGTTTGCGACGTAATCAAAATATTTGACAATCTCAACAAATTTTGTCGATCAAACTCACGGTTGAGTAAAAATAAAAGACAAAATCAAACCTCAAAAATGATTTCTCAGAATTTGAAACTTTTTTCTCAACTATCCCAAACCTTATGTTTTCTTTATGTTATCCCAAACCTTAGGTTTTCATATTTCAGGAAAAATTTCACGTTAGAAAATCTTAAAAAGAAAAAGAAAGTAAATTTGTATTATACACTGGGTGGACCTAAATCTTAATGCATGACTTAAGAAGTTAGGCCTAGATTGGGCAAGCATGGCCGAGTTCAGCCCAATTTTAATAAAGAGAGACCATAAATAAGAAATCTACCAGCCCAGCCCAATTCAGATTAAGGTAAGTAAAGAAAGTCTACAAATAAGGAACCTACCAGCCCAGCCCAACAGTAAGCCGAAGCTGTGTTTGGACTTTGAAATTTTTGGAGGAAAGACTAAGAAAAAAAATGATAAGATAAATATTTTTCTTGCTAGAATCAAAGTTCCAAATTAAACTTTTCTTTGATGTGTCAATTTGTGTCATGTTCGAGTTAACATATCGTGGTGAGACCTAAAACTAGTGTTATTCGTCAGATTTTTCAACCTTAATCCGACTATTTAATTATTAGTTTAAAGAGCTAAAAATTGTTCATGGTTGCATCGATCAACATTGAAATAATTTATTTGTTAAAATAAGATTAAAATATTTAGGAACAATTGGAAACAGATAGAAGGCTTGTCAACCAGATCTGATCAGATGCAACAGCAACATCGTCGTCGCTTTCGATGCCATGACCATAAAGCATGAGTCGCATTTACCACCAAAGTTGGCCATGCCCAAAACTTGGTTCTCTAAACCAGATATTTTTGGCTGTGGATCCATATACCTGTTCATAAATAATATCCAATTTGTAAAATAAGTAACAAGAAATAATATTTTTTATGATTAAGATGCAAAACGAAAATAAATTTCTAGCATTGGTTCATTTTCTCATAGGAAAATTAATTTTCTTACAGAAGTGTCCTGATTAATATTATTACATTACCTGGATGCAAGGCCTTCACGGTTACCTCCGTCCCCAATGTTTATGTACACTGACCACATTCATTGACTTCATCCTTGTAGACTCGGACCTAAATTTTTAAATTAAATGCAAATATGTGAGTAATGAATACTATTAATGATCTAATTTAATTTTATATTACTTGAAAAAGGAGCAGAAGAAAGAAGGAAATCTTAAATAGGGCAAATTGCAAAAACTATCCATGAAGTTTAATCTAATTACAAAAGATCCCAATTATACTTTAAAATTACAAATACCTATTGAGATTTGTATTTATCTAGAATATACTCCCCTCAACATGTGCAATTCGTGAAATAAAAACAAACAACCATATATAAGAATTAGGATTTGGGGTATTAAATTGAACCTCACCCTTTTAAATAATCTTGCAACAAACAGCCATATATAATACACAATTCCAACTTTTCTTAAAATTTTGCATTGCATCTTCTATTCATAAAAAGAATTAAGAAAGTTGTAATAGGCTAAATTGGTCATTTTATATTTCAAAAAATAAAAATAACCATGTTTTAATCATTTTAAGTAAAAATCAAGGGTCACGCCTTTATGTATTATTCGGTGAACTACTTCGGCCATTTTTAAAAATCGATGTGTAATTTTTGTCATGACAAATGATCAAAAATCAGATATACTCAAAATTAGAAGATAGCTTACAAAGCGCTCATAGGCATGGACGTGGCCAGCAAAAACCGCATCAACACGAGCCTTATAAAGCAAATCCTCCATAGCCTTCTTCATACCAACAGATTCATATTCTCCTGATGTGCTTCATTCAACTATACCACGGCGCATGTACAACCAAAGCGATTAGCCACGGTGTTTTGCTCCGATCAACTTTCCCCAAATCGACTGCAACCAACGATACTGATCCGAGTCGGGCCCAAAATCAGCATACGAACCCAACATGATGACATGAACGCCAGCCACATCAAAAGAATAATACAAGTTCGATGATGAGCCACTCTCCTCATAAGGCATGACCCATCTCGCGTTGTAAGACGTGAATTTCTCGCGACGAACGACTGGGATTTTCTCGATCTCGTGGTTGCCATGTGTCACCATCCACGTCCGCTGCCGCTAGCCAACGGCTGCACCAGTTGCCCGAAAGTGTCCTACAACGGCTGGTAGAAAATCTCACGATAAATCCCCTGGCAATAGCAAAACATCGTAGTCCGATTTGAAATGTGGTCTAAGGTTGTTTTTGTCCACTCTGTTTGTCCTGGATCACCTGTAACACAAATGGTAGAGCCAATACACGACAATGGATGATCCGAGAGCTAAACAAAAAACATACAAGCTCTATTACTTTTTTTTGTTGATAATTACAAAAAAAACTCTGATGTTTGAGCTAATTACTAAAAACCCACACATGTTTAAAATACGAAAATTCCTCATGTCTGATTATGTAAAATATAAGGGGAATTGTAATATTTCTATAATATCAGAGATTTTGAAAAAAATTTGTTTATGAAGAGGAAAATGCAAGACGAAACCAAATCTCAAAAGATTTTTTTGTAATTTGCAAAAATTGTTGGAGTTTTACGTAACTGGCCTGAACCTCAAGTTTAATTTTTTTAATTATCCCATTTTTTTATTATTTATTTCTTAATATTGTGTGGGTGGAGACACGCCTAGGTGGGGCCCAGTATAGTCCCCTGGCTCCGCTATTGCATGTAATAACGATTGACATTATAAAAATAAATCAATATCGTACCTAAGACTGAAAATTTTATAGGAAATGTTGATGGTGGAGTTTTGAAGCTGAGCTCTGGAGAAGAAGTGGAACCGCAACGGTAGTAATACACTGTGTTTCGGTTCAATGGACCGATGATGGCATTATGTATTTCTCCAGATTTATATAATAAGTACTTGTACTGATTGGTACTTCCATTGGCGGAGAAAGTATTAGCTCCTGGTGATGTACCGTAGTATACAACTGCTGGAGTTGGATCTGAAGTAATCCATGATATTCTCACGTTGTTTTCACCACTCAAAGATATGTGCACCTGGTTCACCATAAATGCTTGTCATGCGTTAATATTATGGAATTAAATCAAATTATAGTAACAATCAGAAACATGTAAATTGCAGTCAAAGATGAGATTTTGCACCAATTGGTACCTGAGATTTGTCTAATTACAAAAATCCATAAAGTTATAAATACCCTTGACATATGTCTCTATTTTACAAATTCAGGAGAGGCTATTTGTAATTTTAAAAGATAAGTGTTTTGTTTATAATTAAGCCAAACCTCAGGGTAAGTTTTGTAATTGTCCCATTTTTCTAAGGAACAGAGGTTCTTATTTCTGTCACGGTATGATTACTAAATCAGGACGCTTGGGTTTGTTTCGTTTAGTTCAACCTCTTCCAGTAGGCAGTAGGTGATCTGCTTTGAATTATTATAATCATTAACCATGTAACAACATAAGATATATCTATATATTCACAACGGATTAAGATTTCTATTCCACTTTCCTTATTCCACTATATCGAATGAATGATATGCACATGAAGATCTTGCCACATGATATCACAATTATACATTCCATTCATCCATCCAGTATGGAATATAATATCGAACATGAGATCTCATCTTATTCACAACACAGACACATCACAACACAAGCTCCGGATTTTATAAGACCCAAGACTACGCGCACTTTTGAGCACTTCTATTATTCTATAAAAAGTTCATTTTCAACATTTGAAAAAATCTCAAATTCCTGACTTCTCTAAAATAGACTTTTTTTTAAATAAGTGATTAATCCAAAAATCCATTTTAAATTAACCATCAAACAACAATTATTATATAGAAAATGGGCTTTTACATCCAAAAATCCATTTGAAATGTGCTCCCATACAAGCTGTAAGTCAGTCTGATCTTAATTACTTTGTTAAATATTAAAACTATATATTTTCATGCAATTCCAAGTAATTACAAAGCACATTAAAATTGATCATTACAAAGTTGAAACCCAAAAAAGAAAAAAAGAAAAAAAAAAATACACACACAGAGTTAAGTGCCAATATAAATGTGAAGAGACCGTGTATTTCGGATTATCCAAATCAAAATTAGATAATATTATCCAAATCAAAATTGTACCTGCTGAGGAGAGGTTGAATCGACGTCATCAAGTTCTTTAACGAGTGACCGTGAAAGTGAATTCATGGGCGGCCGGCGGTATTCGGCGGCGGAAACAACGGCTACGGCGAAGCAGGCCAATAACAAAATTAAGGATTTCAGGGCCATGACAGATTAATTAATTACAAAATTAAAAATGGCCAAAGGTGACATGAACTGGGGATTCTATATATAATTTCAGAGTGAATTGTATATTGGAGCCAGGTGCGTGAATTTTGCCAATATTTAGAAAAGCTCTTCTAAATAACGTATATATTGATAGTTAAAATATCTTAATTACAATAACAAAATAACGTTAAAACAAGATTTATATCACGGACAATCACAATATTGTAGCAAATCTTCCTTAAAGTCTTTGTGGACAAATTCCTTTGCCAAGGTTGCTGTCAACACGGCACGGTTCTGCCTATGATTACGTGAGTTATTTTGGCAATATTGTAGTTATTTTGTCTGTTTTTAGGCACCAATCATGTGTTACTTCTATAATTAGAAAAATGTTTTTCTATTTTAAGAAATTGAATAAAATACTTTTCGGCTCAGTTACCAAAAACAAAAGGAAAAAATAAATTATTTGGTATTTGATTTTCACTTTATGTAACTAAATATTGTTAATTAAAATTTGGTTCAGTCCTACCCAACATCATGATCTTATGGGATTGATTTACAATTCATGAAACATACCATTCACGAAATAACGTTACGTAATTGAATTCGGTCAAACCAAATTACTCTTGACTAGAATTTATCTATAAATGTTAATTAGTTGAGTGCTGATTTTGTGATAGGTTTATGATTTTTTTGTTTTTGAGAAGAATAGGATTATGAATTTAGTTAGTCATAATAACTTGTATGAAAAAAATACGATTTTCATATTTCTTTTTTTTGTGTAATCATAATATCAACCAAATTATTAATCCAAAGAACCAAAAATATGAGAAATCGCTTTGTTTCTGTTAGAATTCATTAAACTCGATGTGCATGAATCATGATATACATGAATGCAATTATAATTCATGAACTAAATAATACATGAATCCTGTAATTCATGTATACAGCTAAAAATATGAACATGCATTTATTTATGCACGGGATAATTACAAAAAAGCCTCCGAGGTTTGGTCTAATTAGTAATTACAGAAAAAAAAACTAGAGATGTTTCATAATTACAAGAAACCCCCTCGTGTTTTGATGATGTCTTAAATTTAACTCTTATAACTGTAATATTGCTTATAAATATCGAGAGAGATTTTGAAATATATTTTACTTATCAATGGGAAAAAAATATAAGACAAAAATTAAACTTGAGAGATTTTTTTGTAATTTTTTAACTTGGCTAGCTACTCTTGGGCAATCTCTGCCCACTTCTGCAAAGTCTCTACGCCTAAATAAGAGAAGGTCTAGCCTAGCCCAACGCAGAGTCCGTTTTATCCTATTTTACGGGGGATATATTATACACTTATACATAATTACATTAGAGCACAAGAAAGATTAATTGATCCCTTCACTAAGAATATTTCATTTGAATGTTGTATGTAATTCTGTTGTTACATTCATGTCATGAAATTAGAATATTCTTCATATGACTTTCCAAGAAATTTAATTAGTTCATACATTGTAACAAGCTGGATCATAAGCAAGGCTTCTTAACCAGACTTTATCAGAGGCAACACCATCTTTGTCGTTGTTTCTATGCCATGTCCACAAAGCAAGTGTCGCATTTAGTATGGAAAATTGGCCGTGCCCAAAGGTTGGGTCCCTGAAAGCAGATATTTTAGGCTGTGGATCCAAAACCTGTTGATGACAACATATATTATCGTAAATGACTAAGGCATTTTTATTTCAATTTATGTTACTTGTGAAATTAATTACCTCAAAGCAAGGCCTTCACGATTGCCTCCCGCCCCTGCTGTGATGTACACTGGACCACAATTATTCGCCTTATCCTTGTACACGCGTACCTAATATTTTTCGAGTATATATAATACGTTGAAATGTTACTTAGTAACAAACATTAATTCTTGATCCCTACTTACAATGAAATGATCTCATTTTTGTCCATAAAAGACTACCTAGTACATATATTTTGCATTATTCTCTGTTTTATATGATATTCCAATATACTAGATGATAATAGACATCAATCTTGTGTTTGGATTTTTATTCCATTTCCAGTGACATTGGTATTCCAATATACTAGATAGATCTCACATGTACAATTATGAAGGAACAAAAACTGAAATAGTAAGAGTCAATACACATTATGAGCAACTGAGATCCTTTAATTCGAGTTAGTATTTCGATCATATATATGTACTCGCCAAGACTTTATGTAAATGTCGCGTGTATAAATATAATGTCATCGTGTACACATGCATATTTTAATACTTTGCTAAAATAGAAATTGAAAGCAGAAAAATGGCCATTTTCACCCTTTTGAGATAGGAAAATACTTTTTACCCAACTTTCATAAAAACTACTTTTCTACCCATTTTTTCAATGAGGTCATAAATACGCTTATCCTCTCTCTCTCTCTCTCTCTCTCTCTCTCTCTCTCTCTCTCTCTCTCTCTCTCTCTCTCTCTCTCTCTCGTTGGATTTTAAACTTGATTTTGGTCCAATTAATATTGAGGCTTAAAATATATATTTGAGTTAAAAGATAAAATAAGATCAAGCCCAAATGGCCAAGTTTAGAATTTGTCTAGAAGTGTTTTAAAAAATATCTTAGATATTATTTGTAGAAAAGTTTGTAGAATGTTCTAGGAAAGTAGATATTTTAAGATGATTCTAAATGGATGAATTATAGCCATTGATTAAATAAATCCTAGCCATTGGTTAGGAAGTTGTACTAAGATAAATAGGGGTGTCTTGATCATTTTGTATGCAAGCAAAATTTGAGAAGAATCAATACAAGAAATATTTCTCCACCAAAACTCTCTTACATTTCTTAGCATAAATAACCTCCTCCTCCTACAAAGAAAAATAATCCCTCTTCCAACTTCCAATTTCTAAATAACCCTTTTCTTACCTAAATTGAGATAACCCTCCTCCAACAAAGTGGTATCGTGAGCCACAAGATCATTTGTGGTTTACATAAAAATATGGCAAAATGCAGGGCTTCCTTTCAAGTCCCTATGCTCAATACAAGAACTATGATAATTGAGTATCAAGATGAAGGCCCTTTTGGGTGCACATGAAGTTTGGGATATTGTAGAAAAAGGATATGTCGAGCCACAAGACGAGACTACACTATCCCAAACTCAAAAGGATAATTTAAAATATTCAAGAAAGAGAGACAAGAAAGCTCTCTATCTCATCTACAAGCTTTGGATGATGATGGTTTCAAAAGATCTCAAGTGCAACTACCACCAAGGGATGCATGGGAGAAGCTTCAAACGTCTCACAAAGTCGAGCAAGTAAAGAAGGTGACGCCAAACATTAAGAGGTGAATTTGAAGCTTTACATATGAAAGAGTCCGAATCTATTTCCGACTATTTTTCAAGAGTTTTGGCGTTTTAATCAAATGAAAAGAAATGGTGAAAATTTAAGTGATGAGAGAATTATAGAAAAGATACTCCGCTTCTTTAAGTCCTAAATTTGAGCATATTGTCGTAATAATTGAGGAAACAAAAAATTTGGAGAGATGACTATTGATCAATTATTGGGGTCATTACAAGCATATGAAGAAAAAACATAAAAAGAAGCAAGATATTGTAGAACAACTTTTTAAAATGCAAGTGAAGGATAAAGAAAAAAGCATGAGCAATGAACGTGGGTCAATGGAAGAGGTCGTTTCAAGGACGGCATGACGAGGCCGTGGTCGTGAACATGCACGAGGAGGTTTCAATAATAATGAAGATAGAAGAGAATACCCAACCAAAGGGCGCGGGAGGAGCAATCCAAGAACAAGGTGCGAAAAATCACAAAGTAAGTGTTATAATTGTCAAAAATTTGGACACTATGCTTGTGTAGAGCTCCCAAAACAAGGTTGAAGAAAAGGCCCACTATGTGGAAAATAAAAACGAAGAAGATGTCAATTTGTTACTAAAGATACAAAGGTGGTGATGGAAGACAAGACAACACTTGTACTGACATCTTGGTGCAAGCAACCATATGTGTGGAAGAAGAAGCATGTTTGTGGAGCTTGATGAATCCAAGAGTGGCAATGTTTCTTTGGAGATGAATCTAAAGTCCCTTAAAGAAAAAGGTAAAATTCTAATCCGCTTAAGAATGGAAGTCATCAATTTATTTCTAATGTCTATTACGTTCCAAATATGAAAAGTAATATCTTGAGTTTGGGACAACTCTTAGAGAAAGGCTATGACATTCATATGAAAGATCGTAGTCTTTCTATAAGAGATGATAGAAATAATTTAATCACTAAAGTGCCAATGTCTAGAAATAGAATGTTCTTATTAAATATCCGGAATGATGTAGCAAAATGTCTCAAAGCCTCGCTACAAAGATATATCTTGGCTTTGGCATCTACGATTTGGGCACTTAAATTTTGGCGGATTAGAATTACTATCAAAGAAATAGATGGTGAGAGGATTACCATCCATCAATCATCCCGATCAACTATGTGAAGGATGTCATCGGGGGAAAACAATTCAGAAAAGAGTTTTCTAAAGGAATCAAGCTCGAGATCACGAAGCCCTGGAGCTCATACACACCGATGTTTGTGGACCAATCAAGCCAAGCTCTCTCTCATTAAAAATAATTATTTCCTCCTCTTTATTGATGATTTCTCTAGAAAGACACGTGTATATTTTTTGAAACAGAGTCCAAAGTGTTCAAGCATTCAAGAAGTTCAAAGCTATGGTGGAAAATGAAAGTGGATGCAAAATCAAGGCAATGCGATCCCGGATCGTGGAGGAATTCACATCTAAGGAGTTCCAAGAATTTTGCGAAGCAAATGGAATCCTCCGCGTCCCTTGATAGTCCCAAGATCTCCCAAAGAAAATGGCGTAGGCCCTAAAAAATAGAACAATTCTTGAAATGGCAAGGTGCATGCTCAAAAGCAAAAGGATACCAAAGGAGTTCGGGTCAAGACGTGGCGTGTCTTTGTGTACTGTCAATCGTTCACCAACCAAAGTGTGTGGGGAAAAAACACCACGAAGCTTGGAGTGGAAGAAAACCAGGTATCTCTCATCTAAAAGTATTTGGAAGCAAAGCATATGCACACGTACATTCAGAGAAGAAGTAAGCTTGATGACAAAAAGCGAGGCATTCATCTTCATCGGGTATGACTCAAATTCTAAAGGTTATAAGTTATATAATCCAAATACTAAGAAGCTTGTGATAAGTCGTGATGTAGAGTTTGATGAAGAATCGATTGGGATTTTGGTTCCCAAAACAACTTCAATTTCTTTCCTGATTTTGAAGAAAATGAGTCGAGACCGATCGAGCCAACCATAGAAGTTCAAAGAAGAGCCAACTACTCCATCCACTTCACAATCAATAGTCGGAGACTCACCACCATCATTTCTAAATGAAAGAGGCATAACACGTGCAAAGGAGTCTAGAAGATCTTTATGAGAACACCGAGGATAGATGATATCACTTTATTTTGCCTATTTGCAGATTGTGAACTAGTGACTTTTTTGAGAAAGCGAATCTAAAATAAAAGATGGAGAGATGCTATGGATGAAGAGATACAAGCAATCATGAAGAACGACACGTGGGAGCCGACCTCACTTCCAAAAGGACATAAGGCTATCGCCACGTCAGTGGGTGTACAAAGCAAGCAATCTTGCTAAAGGAGAAATTGAAAGATATAAAGCGAAGTGCTAGTTGCAAAAGGCTATAGTCAAAGAGGAATCGACTATGACGAGGTATTTGCTCGATCGCTCGCTTGGAAACAATAAGGCTTATCATTTCTTTAGCACTCAAAATAGATGGAAGATTCACCGGATGGACGTAAAGTCGACTTTCTTAAATGGAGTTCTCGAGGAGGAAGTTTACATTGAACAACCAAAGGGCTATGTGGTGAAGAAAGAAAGAAGATAAAGTCCTGAAGCAAGAAGGCTCTATATGGATTAAAGCAGGCACCACGGGCTTGGAATAGCAGGATCGATAAATACTTGCAAGAGAATGGATTCACTAAATGCCCGCACGAACATGCACTTTATGTCAAGGTCGAAAAGATGATGTTTTGATCGTGTGTTTATATGTGGATGACTTGATCTTCACAGAAATAATCCAGACATGTTTGAAGTGTTCAAGAAAGAATGACCAGAGAATTTGAGATGACCGATATCGGGCTTATGGCATATTACCTCTATTGAAGTTAAACAACAAGAAGATGGGATTTTCATCTCGCAAAGGCGCTATGCGAAGGAAATTCTCAAGAGGTTCAAGATGGATAATTGCAAGCCTATTAACACACCAAATGAGTACGGCATCAAGCTATCAAAGTATGACGGAGAAGAAAAAAAAGTGGACCCGACATTGTACAAAAGTTTGGTTGGAAGTTTGCGGTATTTGACGTGTACCAGCACTGGCGTTTCTCTATGCCACCTGGCCTAATAAGTCGCTACATGAAAAATCCAACCACTACTCACATGAAGGTTTGCTAAAAGGATTCTTCGCTATCTCAAATGTACGATCAATTTCGGGTTATTTTATTCAACAACTAATGATTATAAACTTGTTGGTTATAGTGATAGTGATTGGTCCGGAGATGTGGATGATCGAAAAAGTACTTCACCGCTTGTGTTTTTCATGAGATACCGCATTCACTGGATGTCAAAGAAGCGGCCGATAGTCACTCTCTCAACCTCGGTGAAGTTCGAAAGTACGTAGTCAGACAACTTGTGTTTGCCATGCATTTGGGCCGAGAAATTTCTTGAAGGAACTGAATGACACAAAGAAGAGCCAACTAAGATTTGTGTCGATAACAAGTCGCTTATGGCATTGACAAAGAATCCGGTGTTTCATGATCGAAGCAAGCACATCGACACTCGCTACCACTACATACGAGAATGCATATCGAGAAAGAACGTGCAAGTGGGGTATGTGAAGTCTCAAGATCAAGTTCATGGACATCTTCACCAAACCGCCAAGCATGAAGACTTCATACGACTTAGAAGTTTTCTCGAATGACAAATCAAGTTTAAGGGGGGGATATTGGATTTTAAACTTGATTTTGGTCCAATTAATATTGGGCTTGAAAATATATATTTGAGTTAAAAGATAAAATAAGATCCAAACCCAAATGGCCCAAGTTCTAGAATTTGCCTAGAAGTGTCTTGGAAAAATATCTTAGATATTATTTGTAGA
Organism: Rehmannia glutinosa; assembly: GCA_016081115.2. Lineage (NCBI taxonomy): Eukaryota > Viridiplantae > Streptophyta > Magnoliopsida > Lamiales > Orobanchaceae > Rehmannia > Rehmannia glutinosa. The sequence goes on along the minus strand of JABTTQ020000352.1, from coordinate 249,496 downwards.
AAAGTTTGTAGAATGTTCTAGGAAAGTAGATATTTTAGAAGATGATTCTAGTGGATGAATTATAGCCATTAGATTAAATAAATCATAGCCATTGGTTAGGAAGTTGTACTAGTATAAATAGGGGTGTTTGATCATTTTGTAACAAGCCAAAATTTGAGAAGAATCAATACAAGCAAATATTTCTCCACCAAAAACTCTCTTACATTTCTTAGCATAAATAATTTCCTCCTCCTACAAAGAAAAATAATCCCTCTTCCAACTTCCAATTTCTAAATAACCCTTTTTCTTACCTAAATTAAGATAACCCTCATCCTCCAACACTCTCTCTCTCTCTCTCTCTCTCTCTCTCTCTCTCTCTCTCTCTCTCTCTCTCTCTTCAAAAAAATAATTTTTCTTTCCTCTTTTCTTCTTCCCTTCTAAAGATAAACAATCTTCCTTTTTTTCCTTTCATGTTTTCGATTTTTGAAGATTCAAGACACGATTGAAAACAAATTTAAGTCAATTGAACCAAATTAATGTATTTCTTGCTTCAAATGTTTATGTATAATCCGGAAAATTCACTTATTTTCGAGAAAGAAAAAAAACTCGGAATGTTCAACATGGTACGATCGTGTCACTATAAACGTGAGCGGATCATGCCACCATACGGGGCAACACATTATAGGTACGATCGTACCACCATAAAAGGTGAGCACGATGGTGGCATCGATCATGCAAACCCTATAAAATGGCGATGACGATAGTGCTACTTTAATAAGGGTATTTTTATCTTTGTGGGTAAAAGGATGTTTTTTATAAAAATTGGTAGAAAAGTTGTTTCCTATTCAAATAGGGTAAAAAAAATCACCCAATTGAAACACTAAATGAAATAGTGGATCTCAATTGCATTGTAAGGGCTCAAAATAGAATGGGACAATTACAAATACTAACCTTGAGATTGGGTTAATTACATAAAACCACAACTTTGAAAAAATTACAGAAAACCCCATGAATTTTGATTTTATATTACACTTTACCGAAAAATATTTCAAACACCTCCTTACATTTAACATGAAAATCAAACCTCGTGGTTTCTTTTTTGTTGGTAATTTTCATACATTTATGTTTTTTTGTAATTAACCCAAACCACAGGTTAGTTTTGTAATTATCCCAAATAAGTGATGAAGAAATTGAGAAAGAAATAGAAAATGACTTACAAATCGTTCATAAGCATGAACATGACCCGCAAAAACCACATCCACACGCGCTCCATACAACACATCTTCCATCACGCTCCTCATCCCCACCCCTTCATACTCTCCTTGATGAGCAACATTAGAGTTGTACCACGGTGCATGTACAAACCGCAACAAGCCACGGCGTTCTCCTCCGATCGACTTTCCCAAATCGGCCTTCACCAAATCTGGTACTCGGTCCGACCCGGCCCCAAATTCGGTGTAAGACCCGAGCATGATGACGTGGACACCGGAACTTCGAAAGAGTAGAACAAGTTGGAAGGGGACCCACTCTCCTCGTACGGCATAAGCCACCTGGCATTGTACGATGTGAATCTGCCTCTATGGATTTTGGGGAATTTCTCGATCTCGTGGTTGCCTTGTCACCATCCATGGCCGCTTGCTGGCCAGTGGCTGAACCAATAAAGCCGAATGTGTCCCATTTTTTCTGGCGCATGTCGGCGTACGATAAGTCGCCTGGTAAAATCAAAACGCGTAGTTTGATTTCGCGATGTTTTCGAGGGTGGAACTTGTCCGGGCGGTTTGTCCGAGATCACCTGCGTATACTAGTCTATTGTTAATGTGGAAATCATCAAGCATTTAGGGTAAATTGCAAACTTTTCCCTAAAATTTAACTAAATTAGAAAAAAATCTAGTTATCTTTTAAGGTTAGGATGCTCCTTGAGGATATTACTAGTACTCCATTGATTTTTGTATTCATTTTATAATTACCCTCTCAATAGTTGCAATTTTCAAAATAGAGATAAATATCAAGTGGTGTAGTGTAATTTTGAAAAATAACTAAGTTTTTTTGTAATAAAATGAAATTTTAAGGGCGTTTTTGTAATTTCTCCAACACATATGCAGGTTTAATTGCAATTCTGGTCGTGTAACTTGGGAGGTATTTTTCGGACATTTATTTTTTCAATTTTCAATGTAGGACTTTAATATAAAAATTTGACACACTAAGGACACTTTTGATGAAAAAAATTCAAAAATTGGTCGACGATCGTGATCGCCACCTCACGACCCAAATTGGGAATTCTCAATTGGGCGAAATTGCTAATTTGGATGCCGAATTGGACATATATGATATGCATTTTCATATATATGTTTACTAATTAATATTATTAAACTCAAAAATAACTTAATTAGCAATTTCATTGAAAATTGAGAACCCCATTTTGGGGCAGAAGATGGCATCATGAGTAAATTTTTGAACTTTTCTCAAAAAGTTTCTCAATGTACCGAATTTTTTAAATTAAACTCAATCACAAATTGAAAAAATAAAAGTCCAAATTGTCACCGTCCCAAAGTTACAGGACCAATTTTGTAATTAATCCCTTTTATGCGCAGTGCAAACACAAACAAAACGATAAATATCAAGGGATATAATATATATATATATATATATATATATATATATACATAGGAATAGGATCAAATGAGACCGTATAATTAGAGTGAGATAGTATGGACTAATCCCGACCACAAATCTCAAATTTTAGATGGTTGGGATTTTTCCAAATTAATAATTATTTTCGTTTTATTTTAAAGCCTAAAATGGCGATTGGTCATTTTAGTTTTCACCCCAATTATGTGGTCCCCAAATCCCGTTCATACCATTTCATCGCTTTCACAATTCTCGGAAGGAAGAACACGCACACAATCGCAATCATTGTTGCCGTCGATTGAACATGGCAACCACCACCGCCGCCTCAATCACCTAATCCCACTCCTCTCCGCCTCCTCCCAATTTACTCCTCCTTATTGCACTTCTTTTGTTTCTCTCCTCCCATCTCCGACCACCATAGTCTCCCATCTGCGAATCGGATTTGGCGAGTATCCTAATTTTAGGTCGGTAAAAAAATTAGGGGCAATTTAGATGTGGTGTAGCCGTTAATAAAGAGGCTATTGATTTACATTTAGTTGATGGAGTGGTGTAATTGTTATTGTGCGTAGATGGAGGATTGGTGAAGAAGACGATCTTGACATGGATCGATTATCAGTACACTTAGATATTTTTCGATGTATACTTAGATGCGTTTTGTTGTATAAATAGTTAATTTTTGATGTATATATTTATGTTGTTGTATACTTATGTTTTTTTTTGTATATTTATATGTGGTTTGTTGTATACTTATATGTGTTTTGTTGTATACTTATATTTTTGTTTGACAATTGTAATATGCAAGAAATTATGTTAAACATACAACAAAATAGTGTTAAATATACATCACTAATGAACGTGATTTTCTCTCTCTCTATAATTGATTTACTTAATCCACAAATTCCACATATTTTTGTTTGACCATTTTAATATGTAGTAAAATTATGTTAAACATACAAAGAAAAAATAAATAGTGTTAAGTGTACATCAAATATATGCTAAATATACAACACAATAATGAGCGTATTTTTCTCTCTCTATAATTGATTTACTTAATTCACTATTCCCACACGTTAATGAGCGTGATTCTCTCTATATATAACTCGATTCATTGATTCTCTCTCCCCACGTGATTCTCTCTCTCCTAATAACGGATTCTATATTTAGATGGTCCCCACTTAGTTTGACTACTATACCCTTATTTTGATTTAATTAAATATTTAATGTAATTATAACCCATATTTATCTTAGTCATTGATATAACTAAAGGAGGTTGAGATGAGTTAACATTGCCTCATTATAATATGTGGTCTCATTTTAACCTATGTAATTTCGAATGAGAAGTGATTTTCTGTAATAAAATTAAACTTTACGGGTAGTTTTTGTAATTTTTCCAACATTTAAGCAACCAGACCGCAGAAACAAACAAATGGACACTGTTTATTGTGTACCTCACCTGCGACTGCAAATTTAATAGGAAATCGAGCTGGTGGAGTTTTGAAGCTGAACTCTGGAGAAGATTTAATGCCACAACGGTAGTAATACGATGTGTTTTGGTTCAATGGGCCGATTACTACGTCGTGTATTTCCCCTGACGTGTACTTTAGATAGTGATACATGTTGGTACTTCCTTTTGCTGAAAAGGTATAATTCCCTGGAGATGTACCATAAAACACAGTTGCTGGCGTAGGAAATGAAGTTGTCCATGTTATTCTCATGTGGTTCGTCCCACTCAATGAAATTCGGACCTGTATGATGAGCATTATTGTAATATTTTTCCTGACATTAGAAGATGAAAATAACAAACTCGTGAAGTCTATTGCCGAAATTATGAGAGTGTTTAGAAAAAATATCTTTTAGTGTTTTTAAATGCCCGCTACATTTAATCAAAATATAAAAGTTTGGGTGACGTTCTCGTAAATAAAAGAAATTCTTACATTCTTATCCTCAAGTTTTTATCATAATCCAAAAATGCTAATATTGAGAACGGTGTTTTGTTATATTCATCCAAAAATTCATTTTGAAACTGTTTTTTTCCCCCAAATATTTCAACAACTTTGATTTTTTTCAGCTTTTAGCTTGCATTTGCAAATAGTATCAATTCCTAATTCCTAACTACTTTTAACTTTCGCTATAGTAAATAGCTTCTTCTAAAAGTAGAAATATTTGCAAACACTCCTATATATAGTAAGATCAAAAGGTACAAAACACGTAAATTTTCCAATCAAATTTCACAAAGATGATTTTTATTTTTCTTTAAACGTAGTAATGCAAATTGTTTGTAAAATTCTGTGATATACATGGCTCATCTTGATTCACAATAACGAATTTTATCATCATAACAATTACATATTAAATAGGGATAATTACATAAAAACCCCCGAGTTTGGACTAATTACAAAGAAATCCGAGATTTTTGAAAATTACAAAAACCTTTTAAGGTTTGATTCTCGCTTACATCTTCCCCTTTCACAAGCAAAAAATATTTCAAAACACTACCTGAATATTTGTAGAAATATTACACTTAACCCCTTAAATTTAAGACAAAGTCAAACCCGAGGGGTTTTTGTAATTTTGAAACATTTCTGGATTTTTTTGTAATTAGCCAAAACTTTGGGGGTGTTTTTGTAATTATCCCTATTAAATATCATCACATCAAATGATCTACCTCTAACAAAGACAAACAAGAAAAAATCCTTATACTAAACCCAAACCCAAGGGTTGGGATTCCTCCTCCTCCCCGAGATTAACCATCTCTGGAAGAACAACATACGTCTCATAGTTCGAAGGAAGATGAGGTTTGTCTTTCCTTGGATGGTATGGGGATACTCTAGTCGGCAAAAAAAAAGATATCCCCTTAAACTGATTAATGGAGATAAGCACGAACTCAGAAATCAGAATGACACAATATATCATACCACATAACTTGTCAAAAAATCAAAATTTCCTCTGTTTTGGTAGCCTTGAATTGAAAAGTTAGGTTCAAACATTAGGTAAAATACCTGTTGTGGTGACATCAAGAACATCGGCCGTGAAGACACTGCTAAATAGGTGAAAACTCCACAAAATTGTAAGCCTATAGCCATAATTGAAAATACAAAGTGAATCATTCGCGCCATGGTCAGAAAAAACCATCGAAATGGGCTGGAAATTTTTTATCTTTAAAGAAACAAAAGGAAAGGGGAAATAATATGTTATTTTATATATAGTAGTAAATTAATCTTGTTTTAGGTTTATTTCAGCCATCCATGTAGTAAAAGTGCCTTGATTCACAATATTAATTGCTGGTGACATTAATTTTGTGCTCATCTCCTTTTCTGAAAGTATCTCAAGTTCTCTGTGTTCGGATTTTGCAGTTGATATTCAAAAGAAAATGGACTTAAATTGGATCCAAAACATTATTATTATTTGGATAATCTTAATAATCAAGACTTAATTAATAATTAATATTCACTTTGCTGCCATTGAGATAAATCATTTTACAAATATGTTGTACTTCAAAAAATTGTTTGTATTGAAATTAATATATAAGGCCCGTTTTGTTGAAAATAAATCTCTATGGCTTTAAAGGTCTAACAAGTTTTGCTGCAAATAAAATTTAATGAAAAATCCCCTTAATGTGAAATATGTAAGAGAAACTTTTAATAAATTAAAAAATATATATAAAGGTGTTGAAGTGAAAAGTCCTTTATATTGGATAAATGCCAAGTATTATTAAGGTAAGTAGTTTGTGCCTAAAAATGTACTTATTAACTAAACGTTAAGTCAACAATATTATGGTCTCTATATCTGTGTAAGTAAAGCATTATTTACTGGGCAATTGCACGGAGAATGGTCTCTATATCATTCAAAAGCATTATTTGTCAATTATTTTTGAATATATACTAAACCAGAACACTTGCACTAAAACTGCAAACCAATAAACTACTGCAACAAAAATGGAATGATTAATGATTTCTCGATCAACATCAACTGATCTTCAATAAGCCATTAACTTGTGGCACACCAAGGTTTAATTAGACTTTAGGATTATCTGTTAGAAATCATAATCACAAAGGCATGCTTTAATTCATAAAACCCAAAAGCATGCTTGACCGATCTACCATGATAATCCGAGAAAGAGAAGAGATTAATCCTAATCGCGAAGCGTCTAATCCATTAGGGTTCGTGAGAAATCTAGATCCGGTTTGGCCTTCCAGCATTTGACGCGGTTCCTCTTGAGAGTTCTATATAGTTCTCAGATTACGCCCATTTGAAGGAGAACAGGCGTTTCTCTTATTTAAGAACCGTCCGCCTGGACCATAACCGTTTTGGATAAGTATCCCCTTTATTTTCTATTTGGTCCTCAACAAATAGAAAATCACCTAATAGTATCCACACATTTAATCCCATAACAATTTGATACCCCTTTAAATCCAAAATTAAAACCTTATTAGATCACTTTAATTGGATTAAACCGTAAAGACAACTATGCACATTTAATTAACATATGTTAGTCCAAATTAAATATTTCCAACAATCTCCCACTTGACTACATATGTTACCAAACAAATGTGCAATACCTTATGAGCTCAAACCTTGTTGTCACATATAAGAGTATCCCTTAACAATCTCGTCCATTGATTGTACTAATATAGGACTAAAGAGGCTTTCATCACTTTATGCGTGAATAAACCCATCAATAATCACATATACCAAAGACAACCAAATGACATAGATCAATCATGGGTGCGTAGCATGGAAATTACAAGTAATGTGATCTAACATGTCTATTTCAACTGGTCCACCTTATTCCTTAGTGAGATCAATCATAACCAAAATGACAGAGTGTAATAAATCAATACTTTATATCCGTACGAAATATCCAAATACACAAAATGTGTCCAAAATAATGTATAGAGCAATAAAATTACGGACTCCCACTAAACCAAAGTATCCTCCGAAATCAGATACACCCATACGAGTAGTGTGCTCGTGAAAGACCCTGGTGTTAATCCTTTAGTAAGCGGATCCGCAATCATTGAGTCCGTCCCGATATGCTCTATAGTTATCCACCACTCGTACTCTTTCCTTCACAACCAGAACTTTATGTCAATGTGCTTTGACTTAGTAGAGTTCTTGTTGTTATTAGAATATAGCACTTGCCGAGTTATTGTCACAATCTCAGTAAGTCCAAGCGCTACGATAATCTGTAGAGGGGGTGAATAGATTATCTCCATCTTTTCGATTTCGCCCTCTTTTTCAAACCGAATGCTCAAACAAAATAATGAAGGTGCGAATGTAAATAACACACGTCGATTTAAAGAGGTTCAACCCACCTAGGGCCTAATCCTCTACCACCCCAAAGATATCCTGGATGGATTTCGAAAAGAAAAAGAATTTTATTAATTACCAAAATTAATACAAATTCAACTTACAACACCTTGAAGAGCACCACACTCTTCTTCAACACCACCTTTGTAGATTACCATAATCTCCCTTTGAAGATTACCACAATCTTCCTTCAACGGCACCTTGTGAAGATTACCACATCTTCAATCTTGAAGAATACCAAATTCTTCAACACCTCAATAAGAAGATTACCACAATCTTCTTCTACCTATCACCTAGATCATCCAAGTGTGCTCTTACCACAAGAACACTCACAAGGATATCTTGTGTTTGAATGATAACCAAAAATCAAGATTACAACTCAATAATGAATAATACAATTTGAGTGCAAAGTGTAATCAAGAATAACCTAGACCTCAAGAATGTGAAAGTGAATAGCTAGGCAAATACAACAAGAAATAAGACAATGAAAGACCAAGTGTTTGCTTGAAGTGTATCTTGTTGTGTTGTATCTCAATTGTTGTGTAGGTTGCTCCAAAACTTCCTCTATTTATAGGAGATGATTGATCAAGCATAGGCTCCTCTTGGGGATTGAAAATCTACAAAAAAATACAATTAAAATCAAGAATATAGTCTGTTAGAAATCAATCCCACAATTTAAGGAAATGTGTCTGTCAAACGGTCATATTTTTTTGTCAATAATACACAATGCGGCGACCGGTCGCACGAAATAGACGTTGGAAAAATACACAAAGAAAAATATCACAGGCGACGGTCGACGTTTACTACCTCGACCGGCCGACCATCACCCCAACCGTCCCCTTTATTTCAAAAATGCAAGGTTTTAGTTCTGTTTGAAACGAAACTTGCAGTGTACCGGTCGATCATTGCCGATCGACGGCCGACGGACGGCGACACCGAGCGGACTCTGGCCGACCTGCTTGATTTTCTTCCGTCTCATTTTCTCGTTTCAAAATCATCTTCAGTACGGGTTGCCTATAGATGGCGGCATTCGACCAAGAGACAAAATATTGTCCATTTTTTGTCGAAAATAAAACTCAAGAAATACTCCAAAAATTCAAGAAAAACATTTTAATCCAATTGGGAGTATTAGGACAATATTTTAGAACCATTGTTTTGGTGTAAAAACACATTAACACAAAATCATCAAAAGTGTTGTCCAATTTATATCGAAAATAAACTTGTAGAAATACTCCGGAAAATATTAAAACTATTTAAATCATTTAGAGTATTTGGACAACCTTTAAAAACATTCTTTTGGTATAAAAACAAAATCATAAAATCATGATAAAACCATTTATCAAACAATCTCCCCTTTTGATGATTACAAACCAAAACAATTTTAACGAGGTCGTTTTTAAAACAAAACAATTTTACCTTAAAAAGAGCTATCCGTTGTGAGCGACAACATTCCGTGCAAAATAAATACAAGGATGGGAGTAGAGATATACAAGCACATATAGCAAATGCTCCCCTATCAACATACACAACAAGAGTTATATAGAAGAACTTAAACATAAGCTAAAATATTAGCTTTTCGATATTGAGCTTAAGTATCAAAAAACTTAAAAGCTCCCCTCACAAAGATACATCATTAGAACCGTATATAAGTCCATACTACAACCAATGGACCATGATTCATACATAATCAAAATGCACTTAAGTGGACAAAATATGATCCACAACTTATGGCTTTATGAATCCATAGCTTATAAAACTTCTTTTTCATTAAGCATATCTTAGCTTTTATGAGCTACAGAGCTTATAACCTGTTTCTCCACATGTTTCTCCCCTTTGGAATCATCAAAAGAATGTTAGCACGATAAATACATCATATATTCATATCAAAGTGCGCAACAAAACCGATGTGTCGAGCTATTTGAATAGTGAAGCTTATAAACCAAATAGGGGAAAAGTCGAATCATACGACTTGTAGAAGCTTATGAAAAATCATTTCATTTGCAAAAACATGATCTCTATAAATATATGAGACTTTTTGAAATCGAGAGAATCATGTAGGTGATGAATTTTTCATTGAAACGTTTTATCGAACACTTGGCGGGCGTCAAAATTAGAGAATAATATATATAGCCCTTGTAAATGTAATCAAGCCAAGTTTTCATCACCAAATTCAATTTAAAAAGTATCATTCATAACAATCAAGAAGCTCATCACAAAAATATATGAATTTCATCAAGAAAAATACATATAAGCCACAAACTTAAGGGTTCAACCCAATTGAGCTAAGGATAGTGAAATTCTTACCATTCAATTGGTAAAGACGAGCAATGATGATGATAGTCGAGCTAGATAATCCCCAAAATATATAATTCATGCATCAAAACTCATTTGAAGTGAATTGTGTGTGAAATTTGCAAAGGGACGAAAAATGGCCAAAAGAAGTTAAACTTGCGAATCTTTGAAAAGACAGAACCATTATAATCCAAGATTTTGCTTAGGGCGGCACGGTCGTGGTTGAGGGCGACGGTCGGCGTTGAGGGCGACCGTTGCCCTCAACCTTTTCAGCCCACTATCATTAGTTTTTCCAAAATCCGAATTTTCAACCAAAAATCCGATTTTTCGCCCCTAAGTTTTAAAAACGTGCAAAATGCAAACGTAGACCTCATTCAATATACATTATGTCATAATCAAGCTCGAAATGAGGTAAAATACTCGGCGGTTAACGATCAAAAAGTCCGCGAGTTATCCTTGAGACGGAATTAAACACATCTCAAGTTTTTGTTAAAAATCACAATCCCTTAAAAATATATTGAATCTCAATAGGTTTAGTTCGATTATGACGAACCAAATTTTGAATACGAATAACCGTATAATAGATACCAAACTTGTTATCCCGAAAAAAAAAATAAGAACGTTTTAAATCTTTGGATACAACAAGTCATAAGAAGAAGTGCCTTTCAAATATTTGAAAATTTCTTTTAATAAAGCACTTTAATGAGATTCGTTGGGATAGTTTTTGAAGTCGAGCATATAGACATAAGACATATGGAATGTCGAGTCTATAGGAATAATACAAGAAAACATACCTCGAATTTGTTTGTCGGCCGATATGCCTTTCTCAACCTTTGTCAATCTTTAGCCATAGAGGTTGAGATGGTTCTTCTTCCTTCAATGCTTAACTCCTTCAAGAGTTCTTATATAACCATCTTCTCGCATTGAATAATTTGTAGTCTAAGCAAGAAATTGAGCTTCCCCATCATTCTCATCTCAAGCTCACCTAGTATCAACTTAGAAAAAACATATCTTGCACAAATATTCATTAGTAGCACCATAAATATTAACAACAAAAATTCGCACAAGTAAACAACCTTGCCTTTTTTCAAAACAAGAAGTGTAGTATCAACTTTACCTTTTGTAAAATCATTTTGCAAAAATAGCTAAGTCTATCAATTGTACAAGGCCTTTTATAAAAATCATTTGGCCTAAAATTTTAGACTCCGATAGACTTATATGTGAATAAAACCATTTAGAAAGTTGGATTTAACATCCATTTGGTAAAGCTTGAAATATTCTTTAAAACAAGAATGGGCAAGTAAAATGCAAATAGCTACTAAATGTGCTATGAGTGCAAATGTTACAACAAAATTAATTACCTTCTTCTTGAAAATACCTTCGAGCTACTAACATCGCCTTAGTTCAACCAATGTTGCCTTGGTCATCGAGTTTGTTCCGGAATACCCTTTTTGTCTTCTTCATCACTATCATCATAGGCCATCCAATTGATCTAAGGTGTTCATAATAGAACATTTACATCCAAATATTTTGAGGTAACTAATATTTGGAGTACTTCATTTCTCATCTACACAACTTAACAAACTCATTACCGGACGCTTATATAAGCAAGAAAAAATAGTCCAAGTGTAAAAACATGCCTCAATCATCAATCACAAAAATATCTTGCATAAGAGCATAGTAGAAATAGACACTATATATATAGACCATGAAGCAATAAACACATACTATGCATTTAGAAGATCATCAAGAGTCTAATAAATCATGCAAGTTCAAATAAGCTTAAGAAAGCTACAAAAGGTCTCTTTTGAAATTTGAAAATCCGAAAGCATATAGTTGAGACCTTATTTAAAAGTTAAGTATTTGAACAAGAGTTGATACGGCAAATATGTGCAATCAAATATCAAATAGTGCCTTTCAAAAAATCTAAAAATCCTCTTAATGGCACTTATATGAAATACTATGAAAAACAAGCACATAGGCACATGGCAAAACATATATCGAGTCTATAAGAGTAAGAATAACACAAGTAAGCGTGCCTCGATAATTTATGCCTTTCTTGACAAATAATGACGTAAATGGCCATTTGTGAAAATATGTAAATCCTACACAATTCTTAGAACATATCTAGCACAAATCATAATGATAAAAGTGTAGGCTAAGAGATATCACAAGTAAGCTCATGCCATAAAAATCCATAAAAGATGATAACACACTTTAGTCTACAAAAATGCACAAGAGTTTTAAAACATCATATAAGGTCTTTTTTTCAAAAATATTTTAAAAGCACAAGTATATATTGAAGACCTTAATTAAAAAATAAATATTTGAAAACTCATTTTCCAATTAAGACACAAATAAAAGCATGCATAATAACAAAATAAAATGCATATTTAAATAGGAGATACGGGTTACCAATTACGCCTGTTTCCATGGGTTGTGTCTTTCCCATTGTTGATGATATCTTCCCATTGAGAAGTCACTTTGTTGATGATGACTTCTCCATTTCCAAGTTTGGTTACCTTCCCATGGTTGATGGTTTCTCCTTCTTTGAAAATCATCTTGTTGATGATGTCTTTGCCATTTCCAAGGATTGTGTTCTTCCCATTTTTGATTATAAGCTCTTCTTGGAAATTGGCTTTGTTGAGAGTAGTTCCTCCTTCTTTGATCAACTCGAAACGTTCATTTGATGTTTTCTTGGTGGCATGAATTTTCTCCAATTTTTGCTTTGCTTCTGGTACCTAATAGACATTGTTTTGTGGTACCCTCATGTGTTTGGGTCCTTTAAGATTAGCTTTGAGACTTTTAGGTCTCCAACAATATTTAGAGCTATTTCTAGCCCGACAAGAATTAGCCGTATGACCCTTTTTGCCACAATAAAAACAAGTAATAATTCTAGGAGCATAATGACCAATATGCATAGTGACTTGATCCTTTTTCATATGATTAACAACATTAGGCTTATGATCAAGTCCTTTATCACAATTATGAATATCAACAATATTGGACATTTTATTGGTACTCAAGTTGGATTTTAATAAATCCTTTTTCATGCAATCAATATTCTCAACAAGAGTACTATTTTCTTTTTCAAGGTTTCTAACCTTGTCAAGAGTGGTGGTGTGAGCACATGATAGTGATTCATAGGAAGTAAATAAACTATCCTTATCATTTTTCAAAATATTGAATTCCTTTTTCAAATTTTTATACTTAACAAGCAAGCTTTGGAATTCATCTTGAAGATCATCAAAACATTTTGCAAATCACTATAATCATTTTGAATAACAATATCATAAGAAGTAGAGGGCTTAAGACATACCTCATTTTCTTCATTGATGCCCATAAAACAATATTCAACTTCTTCATAATTGGAAGTTGTAGGAGGCTTATTCCTTAGATTAGAGCTTGTATGATCTTGAGAAGTAGATGCTTTTGTTTGACTCTTTCATTTGCAAATACTCCATAGATGGCTTCTAATTTTTGCCATACTTCATGTGCCGACTTTATTCCTACAATATGTTCATATTCTAAATTAGTAAATGAACAATACAAAATATTTAAAGCCTTACCATTTAAGGAGATGATTTTCTTTTCTTCATCATTGAGCTTTTTGAAGCCTTTTGAGGTGTATGGTGTATCTTTCGTTGGAATGGATTCTCCATTAATGACGGTGTTCCAAATGTCGAACCCGCAACCTTGTAGATAACATTCCATTCTTTCTTTCCAAAAATTAAAATTCTTGGAATCAAATAGTGGTGGCTTGGTGGTGGAGGTGCCGGATAGATGAGCTTCGTTCGTAGCCATCGATCGTTTCTCTTCACTCGCGATGTGAAACGAGCTTGCCAAAGAGTTTGGCTTTGATACCACTTGTAAGTCCAAGCGCTACGATAATCTAGAGGGGTGAATAGATTATCTCCATCTTTTCGATTTCGCCCTCTTTTTCAAACCGAATGCTCAAACAAAATAATAAAGGTGCGGAATGTAAATAACACACGCCGATTTAAAGAGGTTCAACCCACCTAGGGCCTAATCCTCTACCACCCCAAAGATATCCGGGATGGATTTCGAAGAAAAAAGAATTTTATTAATTACCAAAATTAATACAAATTCAACTTACAACACCTTGAAGAGCACCACACTCTTCTTCAACACCACCTTTGAGATTACCACAATCTCCCTTTGAAGATTACCACAATCTTCCTTCAACGGCACCTTGTGAAGATTACCACAATCTTCAACCTTGAAGAATACCAAATTCTTCAACACCTCAATAAGAAGATTACCACAATCTTCTTCTACCTATCACCTAGATCATCCAAGTGTGCTCTTACCACAAGAACACTCACAAGGATATCTTGTGTTTGAATGATAAGCAAAAATCAAGATTACAACTCAATAATGAATAATACAATTTGAGTGCAAAGTGTAATCAAGAATAGCCTAGACCTCAAGAATGTGAAAGTGAATAGCTATGCAAATACAACAAGAAATAAGACAATGAAAGACCAAGTGTTTGCTTGAAGTGTATCTTGTTGTGTTGTATCTCAATTGTTGTGTAGGTTGCTCCAAAACTTCCTCTATTTATAGGAGATGATTGATCAAGCATAGGCTCCTCTTGGGGATTGAAAATCTACAGAAAAATACAATTAAAATCAAGAATATAGTCATTAGAAATCAATCCCACAATTTAAGGAAATGTGTCTCTGTCATCAAACGGTCATATTTTTGTTTGATCAGTCAATACACAGATGACGGGCCGCACGTAAATAGACGTTGGAAAAATACACAAAGAAAATATCACAGGGCCGGCCGACGTCTACCTCGACCGGCCGACCATCACCCCAACCGTCCCCCCTTATTTCAAAAATGCAAGGTTTTAGTTCTGCTTTCAAACGAAACTTGCAGTGTACGGCCGATCATTGGCGGCCGTCGACCGACCGGCCGACACCCCGTGACCAATGACTGCTTTTTTTCTTCCGCCTCATTTTCTGTTTCAAAATCATCTTCGTGTCACGGGTTGCCCTATAGGGACGATTCGACGACAAGAGACAAAATATTGTCCAATTTTTGTCGAAAATAAAACTCAAGAAATACTCCAAAAAATTCAAGAAAAACATTTTAATCCAATTGGGAGTATTAGGACAATATTTTAGAACCATTGTTTTGGTGTAAAAACACATTAACACAAAATCATCAAAAGTGTTGTCCAATTTATATCGAAAAATAAACTTGTAGAAATACTCCTAAAATATTAAAACTATTTAAATCATTTAGGAGTATTTGGACAACCTTTAAAAACATTCTTTTGGTATAAAAACAAAATCATCAAAATCATGATAAAACCATTTATCAAACAAATACAACTTTAATGGTCTTTCTATATTCTCAAGAATGCGCAACCCATGACAAAATTTCGCAGCCATATTCCATGATTGGATGCCTCGTAGCATGCTACAAATTCACCGCCATGGTAGAAGATGCTACAAGTGTCTCGCTTAGCACTTCTCCATGAAATGGCTCCCAACCAATAAGAAAATGTAGCCCGGTGGATCTCCTATCGTCTTGGCATCCCGCAAAATCGGATCGAAGTACCTATGATCTCCAACTCGATCCGATTTTTACTGTATGTGAGCATGTAATCTTTTGTTCTCTCAAATACCTCATCACCCGCTTTGGCCGCTTTCCAATGATCCATACCAGGGTTACTTAAATATCTCGCCAACATACCAACAACAAATGCTATATCGTCTCGTGCGCAGGACACTGAGCATACATTAGACTCCCAACAAATTGGAAGCATAGGGAATCTTCTCGCATTTCCTTAATTTCCAGATTTTCTTTAGGGCATTGTTCGAGACTAAACTTGTCTCCTTAGCTATAGGGGTGTCTCCTGGTTTGCGCTTCCGCATGCCAAATCTTTGCAACACTTTTTCTATGTAGCTCTTTTGTGATAATCCAAGAATACCCCGAGAACGATCCCTGTGTATCCGGATTCCCGAACAAAAAAGAAGCTTCCCCAAGATCTTTCATCTCAAATTTCTTTGATAGAAATTTCTTGGTATCGTAGCAATCCCGAGTCATTAGTGGCAAGCGTAATGTCATCCACATACAAGACCAAAATATACACTTACTCACACCGAACTTGTGATACACACAATCATCAACGGATTAGTCTCAAACCGAACGAGACTACTACTTGATGAAACTTGTGATACCACCGACGAGAAGCTTGCTTAAGCCCATAGATGGATTTCTTTAATTTGCAAACCATAGACTTTGGGTCTCCGGACACAAAGTTTTCTCGGTTGCACCATATATATCGCCTCATCAATGTCTCCATTGAGAAACGCCGTCTTTACATCCATCCGATGTAACTCAAGGTCAAAATGTGCAACTAATGCCATAATTATCCTAAAAGAGTCTTTCGTGGAAACCGAGAGAAAATCTCTTTAAAATCAATGCCTTCTTTCGAGTAAAGCCTTTAGCTACAAGACGAGCCTTATATCTTTCCACATTACCCTTCGAATCCCTTTTGGTCTTAAAAATCCATTTGCAACCAATATGTTTCGCACCTTCGGTAATGGGACAAGATCCCAAACTTGATTGTCTTGCATTGACTTATACTCTTCATTCATGGCATCAATCCACTTTTGAGAGTTTGGATCCTGCGTGGGCTTGACGGAAGCATTTCTCTTCTCTCTAGTGGACCTCCTTAATGGCACTAGTTCTTGAGGTTGTTGAGTTTGTTCTTCCGAATAGTTACAACCTCGAGTGGGGAGTTCTTCAACATTATCCTGTTGAGGTTCTAGATCTACTTCTCGCTAATGACAGAATAGAAACCTCGAACATCATCGTAGAAGCGAGAGGTGTCGAGATCGACTCTTCCTCAAAGGTAATGTCTCTAACCTTATTTCTCCCCCAAACTCAACATCCTCAAAGAATACATCGCATTTCCCATCTCAAAAATAGACCTTCTAGTGGGATCATAAAACTTAAAACCCCTTGATTTTTCCGAGTAACCAATAAAGTAGTCGCTAACCTTTTTGGAGTCCAATTTCTTTTCATTTGGCCTATAAGGCCTAGCTTCACCGACATCCCCATATGTGAAAGTGGTTTAGACTCGGCTTTCGCCTCCCAAAGCTCAAAAGGTGTTTTAGCAAACGCTTTAGTTGGTACTGCTGAGAATATAAGTTGCGATCTTTAGTGCATCTCCCCAGTGATTCTCGCAAAGAAGAATGACTAATCATACTCCGTACCATATCCTTTAGAGTCATGTTTCGTCTTTTCAAAGAACACCATTCATGCTAGGCGTCCCGGCATGGTGTATCGTGGGATGATTCCACATTGCTCTAGGAAGATAGCAAAAGGCCCTGGATGTTGTTCTCTCCCAACCATCATATCTGCTGTAGTACTCACCTCCACTACGATCCGACTTTTATTCTTTTTCTTTGAGTTGATTCTCAACTTCACCTTAAAAACCTTGAACATGTCTAGTCTCCGATTTTTCATGAATTAGATATAGGTACCCATAGCGTGAGTAGTCGTTTCATGAATGATACGAAATATTGTTGACCATTCCAAAAGCCTTAGAAATGGCCCACAAATGTCCGTATGTATCAATTCTAAGACGCCTGAGTTCCGTTGGCACCTAATCTCTTTATTTTGGTCTGCTTTTCCTTTAATACACTCAACACAAACATCAAGATCCGAAAAGTCAAGTGTATCCAAAATACCGTCTGACACAAGCCTCTCAATTCTGGTTTTTGAGATATGACCTAAACGCCTGTGCCATAATTTAGCCGAATTTTCTTTATTTAATTTTCGCTTAGTACCTCTTGATTCAACATGCAGGGATTCATTATATGAAACAATAGTATCAAGCATATATAGATTGTCATAAGCACTTAACGAACCAGTACCAACAATATTGGAATTTAATGAAAGACTAAACTGACAATTTCCAAATGAACAAGAAAAACCGTATTTGTCCAGTAAGGAAATAGAAACCAAATTCCGTCTAAACGACGGTACAACAAAAGTGTCTTTCAAATCCAAGAAAAACCAGTTCCTAATAACAATCTAAAATGCCCTATTGTAGGTCCCCGAGGGGTGTAAGTGTAAGGTTTAGAAGGGGTTGAATAAACCTTACCAAATTTTCGATTTAGTCCTTTTAAATCTACGAGTTGATTCTACACAAAATTGTGTCCTTGATGGACAATCGAATTAGTCACTCAAAGAGAGTTAATCTCTCAATAGACTCACCAGTCTTTTGATGGAATAACTCACCGTTGGCTATAATTTGACTCAACTTGTGGTTTTGTTTTCAGGAAGACTTAACACCCTTAAGTTTGATTAAGCAAGATTTTAGAGCTTGATTTAGTACTTATAAATTATCAAATGGATAGCAAATTCATCGTGAGATATAAGCAATTAAAAGTGCGAGAATTTAAGTGTTGAAATGTAAATGACACAATGAAGTTTTTATAGCGGTTCAAGATGGGGTAATTCTTCTACTCTCTCTTTCTCCAACTCCCGGAAGAATCCACTAGGTAATGATCGTTTACAAAGTGGTAATAAATCCGGATACAAGTCTTGATCACAACAAATTCGACTTGATCCTTTGGGACTCGATCGAGACGCCTGATCACTCACCAAGCTCGTGACGACTCGAACTTCTTCACAGGGCACCGCTTTGCTACTACATGACTCACTTGCTCAAGCTCTTTGGATTTGATCACGAAGCCTCCAAAAGCTTAAGACTTGGTTCAACTCTTGAACCTTTCTACAATCCTTCCCGAATGTAGACCCTTTTCTTCAAAAGTTTCCTCTTCAACCGATTGAAGTTCTCTTTCCTTCACAATTGAGTGTTGGATTGATGTACTTCGTAATGTAGGCTTGAGGATTGAGAATGTTTCATTTTTCTAATATGCTTGTATATCTCACGTGTGTGTCATACTTCTTCTCAAACAAACTCCTCGGCCTTTTATAGTGAACTTTCAAAAATTTGCCCGTTGAAGAGATAGGCTTATTTTTGAAAGTCACTTTGCGATCGTTAGCTTGTCTTGTTGCGCTTCTTGGAATTGCCATTTCCTCGTATGAATTGTTCTATCACCTTTTCGAGTTCGACACGGTGTAGTGCTTCCCATTGTTCATTCCTTTTGCACGCTTCGGGATCGAGCACTCCAAGAAAGGTGGTATGGAGATATTACTTGTTTAAGTAAATCTCTTGATTTCTCGTAAACGGTTCTTTTACGCTTATCTCGACTTGACCGCATTTCCTTGCTTTCCCCAGTGACTTAGAGTCGAACTTCCAATCATCGGATGACTCTTCCGTCACTCAACTTGAGACTTGCTTTTCTTGAGTTGACTTGACTGATGCTCCACTCACCGCATCTCAACGCTTCTTCAAGAGAGTTCCGTCTACTCTTCTTTGCCATATTCACTGTTTCACAACAAAGTCTTCCTTCCAGGTCTTGGTGTCTTCTTGCATGTTAGGGCGTAGGCGACTTAACTCGGCTTGGCCGCCTCTAATTGTTACAATACATTTTACAAGAAGAATTGGGGTGCCAACTTTCTATTCTAAGTTTTACATGGCATTCATCAAAATCTAAACAATAAAATTCCTAACAATTTCCCCCTTTTTGATGATGCCAAAACTTAAACCATTCAAAAATGCAAACAAGAAAGATACATACGATAATGTATTGACATAGAATGTATGCGCAAAATAGATCTTTTTATTGATCATATCATTCCTATTCTTTTACACAACTATTTACAAGGTGTATCGAGCATATATTTGTCTATACTTAAAATAAAGAATTTATAGCTTTATTACGTAAGACTTACATTGTATGTATTTACATGATAAAATACACGAAGGGTTGGACAAAGAACACTTCATCTCCTTCGTTGTCTCCTTCTTTCATCTTGATCAAGATCTTCTTCTCTTTCTTCTCTTTTTCAAGTCAATTTCCACCGCTTCTTTTTTCTTCTCATATGCCTTCCTGGCGCCTTCATCTCTTCTTATTCTTTCCCCGCTCTCTCCTCCCATAGCCGAGTTTGTCTCTTGTTTTCTTCTTCTAGTCTTTTTGCATACTCGGCGTTAGTTTTAGCCACTCGCAAATTCGCTACTTGGTCAAGCCCACCCAAAGAGATCCCTCCTTTCTTTCCGGATCCACGTATTCAATGTTTTTGGGCGAGGTCTAGGTCCTGCTTCTTCCTCCACTCTCGCTTCTTCCTCTACCTCCTCGGGCGTATCAGACTTGGGTCTTCTTTCTTTCCAAATGAGTGACCGGCGAGTGACCAAAGCAGAGTGATCACGGTGAGTCCGTCCGTGCATGTCGGTTCTTCACATAACGTGAGGCCCTTTTCCCAAAGATAAAGTCCCAAGCTTAAGCCATAGACATATTTGCAAAGTATCCCCGGGGATTCGAGCGTTTTAAATTCATCGACCGATCGTGGCTCGTCTCCGACATCCGAGATGGCATAAGTGTCTCTGCTCACTTGGAATGCCTCCATGTTCTTTCAAGATGTTCATCACCCTGGCATCCATTCTTCCTTCCACTTCCTTCATCCCTCGCTTCAATAGTTTTTCTCTTATCGGCCATGGATATAGCAGAGTGTTGGAGTGGCGAGTCACAGGGAGTTTGCCGCTTATAATGTCACCGTGAGGACCTTGTTGGGGGTTTGTGCAATCATCAATGTCACATCCGTTGATCCTTCCCACTCAACAAGCTTTCCTTTCTTCTCTCGTTTCAAGACTTCCTCACCGATTTTCCCTTCTCACCGCTTTTTCTTCTCGCTTGATTTTAGCGCTTTGAGGTATTCCTCTTCCCCTTTTTGCATCATCAAAGGATAGAGGAACCCTGTGGAACATGATGGCAAGCATGAAGTCGAAGTCTTCGATGGTTGAGTTCTCGCCGAGTCTCTGCGTTGTATGCAAGACGGAATTCGGTCGAGTAGCGTTGGATTCTGGGCCGAAATCGGCTTCATCTCAAAATGGCCCGAGAAGGCTGAATTTTCTTGTCATGTGTTCTTCCAACGTCAGTAGATCATTTGTATTTTGCTCACGCAGCAGCTTGATCTCGGCAGTGTGAGCTTCATGCATATGCTCAATGTGTTCTCTCGGCTTCGTTTTGCATCGGCATTTTCGGCTCTCCACACCAAGCCTTTGTTGAACAATGTCCTGAAGTATCTCACCTGTTCCACACGCATTGTTTGTTTGTTGTTGCCACCATTCCCTTATCTCGACCGTGATGCCTCTCAAGTCGGGCTTGTAAGGTTGGCATCTCTGTTGTCCGATCGCATGTCCAAAGAGGCTGATGTCTCTCCATCCGTTCAACCTCAAGAAAAGAGTGCCTTGAACACTTCTCGAACTTGGTGATTCTCAATTGCGAGTTGATGGCCATACAAACATCAAAGTCATAAGTACTGAACAATGGTGTCGATGGAAGAACAGAGTGGTTTGTGATAGCGTGCTTGTTCGTTTTTCGACTCTTTGTGGAGTTCTCGTATCTCCAAAGTGAAAAAGGAAAGATTCTACAAAGATTCATCACCGCCAACCGGATCCGCTCGATGATGAGCGGTGCGCGTGAAGTTCTTTTGGGAATTGATTTTGCTGCGGCTTGAGGAGCCTGCGCAGCTGGTCTCTTGTTCACCGGGTTTTGTTATGAAGTAACCCGGCTTTTGAGCCTCACTTGCCTTAACACCTTCTTTGGTCTCAACGATTTTTCCATTTCATGGAGATCGTCCTCGGCCTTATCGGAAGCGTCATCGGACGATGATGAGATTTCCATTGGTGGCTCATCATCAAAGTTAAAAGTTTGACGAGTAGTCTTGGGATCGACTTGCTCGTATTTGGAACATCCGCAATGAGTCTTTTGGATTTGTCATGGGGATGACTCAGCTTCTTTCTTCGCCCCGATCCCGAAAAGTGACATCGGGGTTGTCCGGATTCATGAAGTGCGCTTATCTCCTTCTCGAGATGGGTCGATGATGGCGGGAGGGATGTTCTCTACATCGAACTTTCTTTACCCCCCGGAAGTCTCAACCTCCCGTGGGCCTTCATTACCTCCAGGCCAGTCTCTCATCGTCATGAGGCCTTGTCCACCCTTTCGACAGTGTCACTGCCTTAGGGTCTCTTCATGCTGGCATCCATTGGAGTCTCAACCCCATGGATTGCACTTTCATCGCCAGTGTTAACTCCCGGGTTGTTCCTTCCTCGTGCCTCGATCGCATCGCCAGCGTCATTAGCCTTCGATCGGTTGGCACTCTCACCGAGACAGTCTCAATCGTCGAGCTTCGTTGATGGCAACTTGTTCTTCTTTTGTTCTTCTCTACTGTGTTTGTGGAGTCATCCGCAAAGATCCTCCGACCTTGCCGCAGCGAGGAGTTTCACCTCACCGGCGCGCACCACCGAGTGACTTGTAATGGGGTCACTCGTCTCCAAACTCCCGGCTTTTCGATTGATTGTTCGATCGTTGGGCAGGTGGTAGCACACCTTCAATAGGGGTTGGCTCGACGGGGTCCCCACTATCCCGCTTTCATCGCCACTCCTTATCGCTTTCTTCTCGAGTGAGTTGGGGAAGTGGTAGCAACAACAAGGCTATTTGTCAACCACTCCCATTGGATCGATTTCAAATTGTGTTCGGAGGACTCTCCGGTCCCTCCATTAGTCTTTGCTCGTGAAGGATTCTTGATTCGTGCAATGCTTGCTGCATTTGCAACTCTTACGTGGCGGCATTCTCCTGGTTCCTCGTCACTATCGTGAGAAGACATCAAAGAGAGGATGTGTGTTCTGTTGTGCCGCAGATAGGGCGGATGCTTGCATTCTCACGTGCTTGAACTTTCTTCACTTGCTTTTCTCTCTCCTTGTCCTTGTAGATCTGCAGGATGTCCGTGCGCTTGTCTTCATCCGTAGCCGGAGCACAGTTAATCCAGGAAATTTAGCATTCCTCTTCTTCTTCTATGAACTCAAAGCCGTTGGAACTGCTCCTCGACTTACTCAACTTCATTTCTCCACTCACGCAGACGATTTTGGATGTCGGGTAAGGTGGAGATAGGATCATTACATCACTATCCGCTCCGCAGTTTCTTCTTGTGCTTCTTGGTGTGTGAGCTACTGCTTGTGTCTTGGTTGCCTCTGCGATCGCTTTCATCAGACTTGGCTATTTCATCAATTACATCCGAGATTCTACTTCTCCAGATCTCGATATCTCTCTGAGTAATCGACTCACCGGGTTTCTCCAGATTCGGATCGCTTGACGATTCTTCTTTGTCTCCTAGTTTGTACCGTAGGGATTTACTGTTCGAGACGATGTCCTCGAGTCTTGGGCGGCTGGGGCCTGTCTTTGGTGTCTTTTTCGAGGAGCGGAGCCGTCGTGGCTTCTCGGTTCTCCTCTTTTGACGATCGGAGAAGGTATTTGTGAGTCCTTCTCGACCGTTCTTTGCTGCAGGGGCAGAGACACGGCCGGGCGGGCAGACTCTGCTGGGGTAGGAGCATGTTTGGTTTTCTTTCTTTGCAGGGGCGTGATCTTTCTTGGTAGTAGCTGGGGGCGCCTCTCTTCTTTAAAGGAGAGAAATACCAGATCTTCTTGGTCACGTTGATTCCCCCTCATTGGTGTCGCTCTCTTGGCGTAAGCTCTCTTACTCAGCGCGCTGAGAGGTTTGCTCAACATCCTCTTTGTTAACATGGAATGCCTTCCCATGTCTAAGAGGGACTCCTTTCACCTCCAATAGCCGCCAATCACTAGGCCATATCCTGGGATCCTCCAAATGAGCTATCTTCTTTGAAGGACTTGTTCCCCACGTTCGCGAGTCCGCCGTAGACAAACTCCGCCCAGCTTTATCTTCTTTTTCTTCGATGATTGCAAGCCCGTTACAATCGCTTTGCCTTTTGATTGAGTTGGTCAAAGTTTGCCAAATTTGATGTCGATACATTTGGCAACTATGTCCAACAACTTGTGATAATCCTCCTTCAAAGCCAGATCTTGTTTGTTTGCTTGTGTATATTATTTTATCAAAAAAGTCGGACTTGCTAATTCTTTCCGGGCGTCGGCCAAGTTTACATCGAGCCTTCTTTAATCTCGGATGCTCCTTCACGGTAGTGAGCAATGTTCACCAAATCCTTGCGCGTGATAGTCACCGCTTTCCGTGAAGTATGACTTGATTCCTTCATCGTGAATCTCAAAGATTCACGTAGAATCGTATCGACCTCCTCCACATAGGTCATCGATATTCTAGCGTTAGAAACGGTTTTTGTCCTGGGCGTTTCCAACTTCTCGATTTTCTTCACCAGGGTGTCGTCGGACCCTCGCTTCACCATTCCGTCGAAATCCACCGTCGAACCGGTGTGGATTTGCTTTCCTAACTTGGTAAAGTCATAAGTTGGTGCCATTTCTCAGGATTATTTCAAGGAAAACTCGAAAAATGATTTGAAGATTGATAGGGTTTCGGAGTATTTTGCCTTTGCTTTTGAGAGAAAGAGATGAACAGTTTTTAGAAGTGTGAGAGAAAAAGCGAACGAAAATGGTTTAAATATGGTTTATGAAAGGGCGTGCGGGTGGTTTTGAATTGTGATCGAAATCAACGGCTTGGATTTCGCACGCCTATTGAGCATTTCATGTCTCGTATTTAATGCGGCAAAGATTTATATCCAATCATAAGCTTGGTGAGCGGCTTTATGTCCGTACACATCATCATTATCGACGTATTCCTTAAAACATTCCCGCTTAGTCAAAACGATCGCATTTTTGTCACTTTGCTCATAAGTTATTCAAATTATCTCTTAGCCGATTTAACTCTACTTCTCATGATTCTCTTAGCGACTCGGCTATCACCGACTTCGGTAGTCATTTTCTTCCGATCTGGTGATTCTTGAGTGATTTACATTTTTCACTCTTTTTCACCTCCTTTTCTTCCATTTCTTTTCTTTGGTTCTTCCGTGTCTCGGCTTAGTTCAATTAATCCCAACTCATGTTTGAGTTCTTCAAATCTTGACTCACATAATGGTTTTGTGAAGATGTCACTAGTTGTTTATCGGTTGAGATATATTCCAGATGATGTCCTTCTTTTCAACATGATCTCTTATGAAATGATATCGACATCAATATGTTTTGTTCTTGAGTGCAACACGGGATTTTGAGTGATGGCAATTGCACTTGTGTTATCACACATGATTGGAATTTCTTTTTCCTCAACTTCATAGTCTCTCATTTCTTTGTCTCATCCATAGGACTTGGGCGCAACAAATAACCAGCCCGTAGCTATGTATTCCGCCTCACCAGTAGAGGTGGCTATTGAGTTTTGCTTCTTGCTAAACCAGGAAATTAGTCGTTTCTAGCATTTGACATGTGCCTGAAGTGCTCTTCCTGTCCACTCTGCATCCAAAGATAGTCGAGAATGCGAATAGCCAATTAGCTTGAATCCACCTTCCTTTGGATACCATAGGCCTACTTCGCTTCCTTTCAAGTATCTCAATATTCTCTTAGTCTTTGTCATATGGCTCTCTTTTGGAGCGATTGAAATCATGCACATACACCTACAACAAAGGTGATGTCCGCCCGTTTTTGTGAGAGATAGAAGCGATCCATCGATAAGTTGCTCAGTATCTTGTTTGATCTGAGACTTACCATCCGCATCCATGTCCATTTTGACGATGTGTTCATTGGTATTTTTACGAAGACTTCTCCTCCATACCAAACTTCTTCATTAAATCTCTCGGTGTATTTTGTTTGACTTATGAAGGTTCCATCCTTCAACTATTTCACTTGGAGTCCAGGAAGAATGTCGGCTCTCCCATCATGCTCATTTCAAATTTACTTTGCATGAGGTTTGAAAATTTTTCACACATGACTCTTTGTTAGTGGATCCAAAAATGATGTCATCCACATATATTTGAACAAGCGATACTCTTCTTGTCTTGAATTACTGAAAAGTGTTCTATCTACTTTTCCTTTTGTGAATCCATTTTCGCTTAGGAATTGTGACGGGGTATCATACCATGCTCTGGGTGCTGTTTCAATCCATACAGGACTTTCTTGAGTTTGTATACCTTGTCTCCAAGAGTCTTCTCGCTCAAATCCTGGAGGTTGTTCAACATACACTTCTTCTTCCAATAAACCGTTTAGGAATGCACTTTTTACATCCATCGATATACAATGAAATTCTTGTGAGTCGTAGGCAAGAAACATCCTTATAGCTTCCAATCTTGCTACGAGGGCAAATGTTTCATCAAAATATATCCCTTCTTCTTGGCAATATCCTTTGGCTACTAGTCTTGCTTTGTTTTTACCCACAGAACCTTCCTCGTTCATCTTATTTACGAATACCCATTTGGTTCCATAACATTTTGATGTATGGGTCTTTGCACTAATTCCCATACTTTATTTCTCTCAAACTCGATTCACTCTTCTTGCATAGCTTGAATCCAATGTGTGTCGTCAATGCTTGTGACACATCTTTGGGCTCTATTTGCGAGATGAAGCATGTGAACATTGCTTCTTGTTGAGTTCGATCTTGTCTTGACACCTTCTCTTATATCTCCAATGACAAGTTCTACGGTGGATGGTCTCTCGGCCATCTTACATCGAGGTTGGAGTAAGTTAGCGGATTCATCGACTTGCAATTGTGTTCTTTGTGGTCGACTCTCTCGTAATCAACTTAATTTGCAAATTTTCCAAATTGTTTTTGAGATTCACTATCTCATCTTCTTCCTCAATTGATAATTCCACTCGAACTTGAAAGATAGGGACTCTTCTCACGTATGGTTGGATGATTCACTTATCACCGACTCTTCAATGTCTTCTCCATTTACATTTGGCTCATCGAATACTACATGAATGGATTCTCTCTAACCATAGTTCTTTTGTTGAGTATCCTGTAGGCTTTGCTTTCACCGAGTATCCTAAGAAGATACCTCATCGACTTTAGCATCAAAAGCCTTTAGGTTGTTTTTGCCATTGTTGTGGATGAAGCATTTACATCCAAATATTCTCAAATATGCAACACTTGGTTTTCTTCCACCCGATCTCATAGGGAGTCTTTGTCACCGCCTGTTTATCATACATCCTGTTTTGGGTGTAGCAAGTCGTGTTGATTGCTTCTTGACCAAAATCTTTTTGGTAACCCCGCTTCAACCCGGCTAACATGGTCCTTTCGCTTTCTTCTTTGAGGGTTCTGCTTCTTCTTTCTCGCAACTCCATTCTCACAACGGAGTCCTTTGCCGTTGATAGTTCATGACCAATACCATTCTCAATACAAGATCGAGTTATTATTCCATTGACAAACTCGATTCTATCCGATCTTATTTTGATAATGGTTTGACTCTTCTCATTTTGAATCCTTTTCATCGATTGTGGTAGTTTTTGTAGAGTTTCTTTCTTCTTACACATGAATATTGTCCATGTATATCTTGAGTAGTCATCTAATACCACCAAGGTGTATTTCTTTCCACTTATCTTTGGCGGGTTCCATCACCAAATAGATCCATATGAAGCGGTCTGAATATTCTTGTTGAGGATGGGCATGTCTTTTCTTTGAATGACGACTTGATTTGTTTTCCTTCCGACATGCATCACATATACTCTCCTTCTTGTATAATCGAGTCCGAAGTCCTTCTACAAGATGACTTCTTGCCAACTTGTTAATTGTTTTGAAATTCGGTGACTCGGCTTTTTGTGCCCGTGACTTGACTTGATTTATTGTACTCTTTGCTAGTAGAGGCGGTCTTTGGGTGTTGCGGTTGACCAATCCACTACATACATATTTTTTTTCTGTCTACATCCTTGCAAAAAGACCACTTCATTTGATTCAATATCTTTGATTTGGCATATACCCATGTTGAATCCAACATTGTAGCCCTTGTCACGAGTTGGTCGATACTCGATAAGTTGAAGTTGAGTCCTTCAACATATGCAACATCCGTAATTTCTAATTCATTCCTCTTGATGGATCCAATGCCTCTTATTTCGCCAGGAGCTTCATTTCCTCCAAATATGACTTTTGCTCCTTTAACTTTCTTGAATTTTGAAAGATTTCTCTTATTTCTGTCATATGTCCGAACAGGCACTATCCATGTACCAGGTTCCTTGGCACTCACTTGCTTCCTTGAACCCGCA
The DNA here is from genome assembly GCA_016081115.2 of Rehmannia glutinosa. Taxonomy (NCBI): domain Eukaryota; kingdom Viridiplantae; phylum Streptophyta; class Magnoliopsida; order Lamiales; family Orobanchaceae; genus Rehmannia; species Rehmannia glutinosa. The sequence continues at coordinate 221,168 of JABTTQ020000352.1, read as the reverse complement.
ATCAAGGAAATTAAGTTTTAGGTACTCATACTTGTCTAGGTCCCGAGGGGTTAGAATTGTAAGATGATCCAACCAACCTATAGCCAAATGATTTGACTCTAAGGGGTTGCCATCTATCGGTGCCATAATCATAATTAATCCTGGCAAATTGCTTGGGGATTCTAGGTTCATACAAATTGTCTCTTTTATCTCGTATGCTGCATATGTGTTTTAGCAATTGCCTTCCTCAGGTAATTGTGGTGTTTTTGAGTGTAGTGCCTAGGTGCATATGTGTCTTGATGAAAGCTCTTATACTTTTGGAATGGCCTTTCTTGAGTTCTGGCCTTTGCCATTTGGGCTTATATTCCATAAGTCTGTCTTTGACTGATTCACATTATTCCAATCACTTGGATATTTTCTACCATTCCCATCATATGTATTTCTTTTATGGGTTTTTCGATTTTTGCAGCTCCGCTTCTTCTTTACTGAGTATTTTCTGTTTGGAGTTTCTTTGAGGACTCACCGGAATCTCTTCTCACCGGTATCATCTTTCAAAGACACTCAATCGGTGTCATTTTCCTTTTCCTTTGTAACCAAGGCCGCTTTGCTTGTTATTGTGCTTTGGAGTGAATGTGTGTGCAACATTTAGAGTTTTGGATTTTTCGGACTCTTTCATGGCTTGAAGATCCTTTTTCCAAAATTAATTTTGAGGTTTGACATATCACGGAATTAAATCCTAGCCCGTCTTGTCTCCACATTCTCTTTGACTCATAATAAGATCATCCAATGATTTAGATGCCTTAGTAAATGAGGCAATAACATTCTTGAGGTCATTCTCCTATTTTCTATAAAGCAGATTTACTCGCTTATTAATTTAGCATTTTCACTTTTTTAACTTTCATTCTCAACTATTTGACTTAGAGTACTCGGCTCCTTAGTCGGCTTTGAGTTTTGACTTTTAAGTAGTCTGCTTTTCCTCATTCAATAGTGTGTGAGGATTTAATGTGTTCAAAATCTTTCATCATTTTGCCTAATGAATCATAAAGATCGAGTGGGTGATGAAGTGTGTGTGTCATGATCACTATCACTAGTGTCCGAGTTTGTTGAGTTAGATTGTACCTCATCTTCTTGATCGGGTTGATCTTGTTCTTTGCCATCAAGCGGATCGGGGCTTCTTCTTCGTCGAGTCACTTGAATAGTCAGCTTCACTTTCATCTCAATCAGTGTCTCTCTTGACTTGGTTGTTTTTGATCTCTGCACCATCATTGCCTTTTTCCTTTCTTGTCTTCTTTCTCAAGACCTTCATTTCTTCTTCATCTCTGTATTTGTTGACTACAGGATATGGACAAATCAATGGCATAGTGACCTGGTTGTCTACGTTCAACATAGATATTCACTTTTTGATCAACTCTTTCCATTCTTGAGTTGTCACCCTCTCGATACTCAACTTTTTGATGATTTGTTCTCTTGGTTGGCCTATCTTCCCTTGATTTGGAGGGAGTCGAGTGTCTTCTCGGAAGATTCACCCTTTCCTCTCTTGTAGTTCTTATTAAAGAACTTGTTGAATCTTTTAACCATCGTTTATTTCTTCCGGGTCAATGACTTTTTGACCTCGGCTCTCTTCCCATCTTTAACAATTAGAGCAAATGTTTTGGGTACAACTGTCTCTTCCTGGTCTTTTCTTCTCACTCAAACTCGTAAGCTTTGAGGTCGAGAATAACTCATGGTTGGATGTCTTTGATAGGTCCATGGAATGTCTCGGTGCCATGACCTTCATTTCCCATTCACCGAAGACTTTTAGGATCTTCATACACATTTCCTTCGTGTATATTCCTTTCCGAAGTGCATGCTCATTTGTGATTTCGTGAACCGAGCATCCGAGTTGATCCAGGTTTTCTCCTGAGATCATTTTGAAGTTTTCAAATTTAAATACGATGACCCACCGATAATTTGTTTTCTTTAATTTGCTCCGAGCCTTCACAAATCAATGTCGGCTTGTCCCAGTTTCCTTAGCCGTTTTGCATGATTTGACTTTATTGAACATGGCTTTGTCCAAGGTCTTGTAAAGGATGTCCTTGGCTACATTGTCCATGTTGTATCTTTTTCTCATCATCATTTGTCCACTCGGTTCTTGGTTTTTCAACCATGACTGTCCGGGAGCAAGATCTTCTTCTCCTTCACTCCCGCAACTCTTCGTACATTGTGTTCACCTTTAATATTTGCAGAGGCCCATCTTCTATCACTATCAACATCTCATCATGTAATCTTTGATAGATGAGCTCGCATACGTATTTTCCAATCATCAAATTCTTCAATAGTGAACATAGGGATGCGTGTCAAATTTGCTTCCATGATAATAACTTTTAATGATAGAAAAGAGTTTTGAAAATTTAAGTACTAAAGCGGACTTTGAAAAGTTTGGAGATCTAGTTCAAGAACCGATGCGGAGGGTTCATGAACCAACCGCTGATACCACTTGTAGGTCCCAAGGGGTGTAAGTGTAAGGTTTAGAAGGGGGGTTGAATAAACCTTGCCAAATTTTCGATTTAGTCCTTTTAAATCTACTGAGTTGATTCTACACAAATGTGTCCTTGATGGACGATCGAATTAGTCACTCAAGAGAGTTAATCTCTCAACAGACTTCAAATTGTCTTTATTGATGGAATAACTTTCAAACACTGTGGCTATAATTTGACTCAACTTGTGGTTTTGTTTTATTGGAAGACTTAACACCCTTAAGTTTGATTAAGCAAGATTTTAGAGCTTGATTTAGTACTTAAAAATTATCAAATGGATAGCAAATTCATCGTGAGATATAAGCGATTAAAAGTGCGAGAATTTAAGTCTTTGAAATGTAAATGACACAATGAAGTTTTTATAGAGGTTCGAAGATGGGGTAATTCTTCTACTCCTCTCTTCTCCAACTCCGGAGGAATCCACTAGGTAATGATCGGTTTACAAAGTGGTAATAGTCCGTATACAAGTCTTGATCACAACAAATTTAGGCTTGATCCTTTGGGATTCGATGCCGGAGACGCCTTGATCACTCACCGGCTTCCGTGCGACTCGGCTTCTTCACGGGGCAAACGCTTTTGCTACTCAACTCACTTGCTCAAGCTCTTTGGATTTGATCACGAAGCCCTCCAAAAGCTTAAGACTTGGTTCAACATTGAACCTTTCTACAATCCTTCCCGGAATGTAGACCCATTTTCTTCAAAAGTTTCATCTTCAACTGATTGAAGTTCTCTTTCCTTCACAGGTGAGTGTTGGATTGATGTACTTCGTAATGTAGGCTTGAGGATTGAGAATGTTTGATTTTTCTAATATGCTTGTATATCTCACGTGTGTGTCATACTTCTTCTCAAACAAACTCCTCGGCCTTTTATAGTGAACTTTCAAAAATTTGCCCGTTGAAGAGATAGAGCTTATTTTTGAAAGTCACTTTGCCGATCGTTGCTTGTCTTGTTGCGATTCTTGGAATTGCCATTTCCTCGTATGAATTGTTCTATCACCTTTTGAGTTCGACACGGTGTAGTGCTTCCCATTGTTCATTCCTTTTGCACGCTTAAGGGTCGAGCACTCCAAAAAGGTGGTATGGAGATATTACTTGTTTAAGTAAATCTCTTGATTTAAATACGGTTCTTTTCGATTATCTCGACTTGACCGCATTTCCTTGCTTTCCCAGGTGACTTAGAGTCGACTTCAATCATGGATGACTCTTCATCACTTCAACTTGAGACTTGGCTTTTCTTGAGTTGACTTGACGATGCTCCACTCACCGCATCTCACCGCTTCTTCAAGAGAGTTCCCGTTCCGTCTACTCTTCTTTGCCATATTCAGATGTTTCACAACAAAGTCTTCCTTCCATCTTGGTTGTCTTCTTGCATGTTAGGGCGTGGTGACTTAACTCGGCTTGGCTCTCTAATTGTTACAATACATTTTACTGACAGAATTGGGGTGCCAACTTTCTATTCTAAGTTTTACATGGCATTCATCAAAATCTAAACAATAAAATTCCTAACACCTATTGCCTCCACTTTCACCGATTTGCCATCACCCACAAAGATGTATCTTTCACCATCGATTGGCTTTCGGTAGCTCGGTAACCCTGCATTGAAACACTTATGTGAGTAGTAGCACCAGAATCTAACCACCAAGTGTTTCCAGGTACTGCATCAAGCTAAATTAGCTTCAGAACAGACCAAAGCAAGAAATGTACCTTTCTTCACACGCCAAGCGATACTTGGTACAATCCTTCTTTTTGTGTCCAGGTTTGCCACAAAAGAAACAACCATCCTGAGTTTCACCTTTCTGTTTCTTTTGTGCTGGACCCTTATCATTAGCAGCTTTCTCAACATCATTTTTCCTTTTGCCCTTATCCTGGAAATCTTGGCCGCTTGAGCAATCTCGATTCTTTCTCGCTTCAACCTTTCTTCCTCTTGCACACAATATGAAATGAGCTCATTAAGAGTCCACTTCTCCCTTTGATTTATTATGCCGACCTTAAACTGGCCGATTGTGCGAGGAAGTGATATTAACACTAAATGCACGAGTAAGTCCTCGGACACCTCGAGCTTTAGTGCCCTTAACTTTGAAGCAAGATGAGACATCTCCATGATGTACTCTCTTATGTTTCCCTTGCCCTTATACTTAAGTGAGATCAAGTTAGCTAAAAGCGTCTTGTCTCGGCCTTATCGTTTTTGACAAAACGTTTTTCAATTTCCGCAAGGTACTCACCGGCCGTAGTAACTTCCTCGGATGATGTGCCTCGAAAGGCTTCGGAATGCCGCTTAATGATCATCGGACTAACGCGATTGAGCGCTCCCACTTCTCAAAGTTCCGCTTTTCCTCTGCGAGAACTTGCATCCGTAGAAGAAGGGGTTGCTCAACCCTTAGCGCATAGTCCGGATCCATGCAGACCCAAAATGATCGAATGTTTTCTTTCCAATCCTTAAAGTTCGACCCATTGAGCATGGGAATGTTGTTGGTGTTAGCGAGAAATAGAAGTAGCGAGACATCATAGGCAAGAGAGAACAAAACCAAAAGTAATCGTCATGCTCACATTAAACCGAATAATCAATCATTAAATTTAAATAAGTTGGTAACATCTCGAGGCACCTAGCACAACATTAATATCAAGTCTTTGGACATAATATTAACTTGTCGGTGGCTACCTCTTGTAGCGATCAAACATCGACAATAAATCTGTCAAGCAATATTGTCTTCCTTTGGGCCGACAAAATCACTTACATGGATAACCTTATAATTGTCACGTATTTACCATCATAGGTGTTTGTGCATTTCGGGCCAAGTATTAACCTTCCTCAAGGGCCGGCTAATACCCGCGTGAGTATACACAAACACAAACATCCAATATTCTTAATGAATAAATCTACACAAGAGAGGTCACTTTGGCGACTTCTTGTTTCAATAAACTCACTTTGAATATTAGACAAAATAAAATGGGACATGAGATGCACCAAAGAAATTTAAAATTAAATGATCGAACATGTATTTGCACACATACATATATATCTTATTAATTGGGGCCATATAAAAATACAACAAACTTCATTGTGCATCGACAACAAAGATTACAATTGACCCACAATTTAAAACTATATATTAGCCCCAAGGTCACAAGTTTTTTTGGTCAAAAAGACCATCTTCTCCAAATTGCCAATATCCAAGCCCATCAAAATATAGAACATACATGAATTTCAATTGCTTAATCCAAAAGCAACAATATTGAATACAAAATCCATGACTATATGATTACATGAGAATGACTCACGAATTAGAAACAGAGTCCCAAAAAATTTGGCTGAATCAACAGAGTAGCAACCAAAATTCGCAAATGAATCCATTACAAAATTTCAACATTTTCAAGGAAAGAACAGAGAACATAAACAATTCACGAATTGTAATGGATAATCAAAGAAGAACAGGCATCTAATCTTCAAAGTCAACCGAAATAGGGTAGTTCTTTTCTAAACTGAATCCGTCCAAAAATTCATGAATATGCCGAAAATCCAGTTCAGAAAATTCAACAAATAAATCGGTGATAGACATAGAAATATTTTAAATCCATTAAAATCGAAGAACCGAACGTCAAAACCCTAAGATTCAAGAAATTGAAAAACCACTAATTTTGTTTCTCACGAAGAACCATAAAAAACAGACGAAATCATCCAAATCTCGAGAAAATCATGAGTAGAGTGGCTCGATACCACTTGTTAGAAATCATAATCACAAAGGCATGCTTTAATTCATAAAACCCAAAAGCATGCTTGACCGATCTACCATGACAATCCGAGAAAGAGAAGAGATTAATCTGTCGCGGGCGTGCATCAATCCATTAGGGTTCGTGAGAAATCGGATCCGGTTTTGGGATCCGGTTTGGCCTTCCAGGCGCGGTTCCTCTTGATAGTTCTATATAGTTACGTATTACGTCTGAAGGAGAACAGGCGTTTCTCTTATTTAAGAACGTCGCCGGGGGACCATAACCGTTTTGGATAAGTATCCCCTTTATTTTCTATTTGGTCCCTCAACAAATAGAAAATCACCTAATAGTATCCACACATTTAATCCCATAACAATTTGATACCCCTTTTAATCCAAAATTAAAACCTTATTAGATCACTTTAATTGGATTAAACCGTAAAATGAGATATACACATTTAATTAACATATGTTAGTCCAAATTAAATATTTCCAACATTATCTACATTACTTCAGTTCGAATATAGCAAAGTGAATGTTACATCCACTTTTTTAACGTGTGATATTTTCTTATTTTTATATTTGACCACAACAAATAACTCTGCTTTTAGTATTTAACTATTTGATGGACAAAAATCATTCCAAACAAACCCTTAAAGTGCGGATGAGATCTCCTGTTACAAAAGGGTATTTCCTACTATTCCTTCGCAAAGATAACTATTACATTTATAAAAACTACCATATTAAAAACACACAATTCATCTTGATTTATCTTGAAATTAATATGGTGACTTTTGTCTGACAATCATCCATATAGTAGAATAGAAGATAAACTCTCTTTGAACATAAGATCTCATCCCCGCTTAAATTGGTAATATTAACAGTTTTTATATATGGAATCATCTCAAGCATATTCCAATTTTGACAATCGATCCTTCAGCCACGCGAGCCACAAAATTTCAAATACCATTTTTTTGTCTAAGATCTGCAGTTTTGCTTCAGCTGAATGAGACATGCCAGTTAATTGCCGACCTCGCTCACTAAGTACAACGTGAATAAGCTTCTTCCTTAATTCCTCAAAAGTTGGATTTGTCACGTAATGTCCAATTCTATTGTTATCTAACAAAATAGTAAATAAATTAAAGTCGACGCTAGAATTGATGGCGATTTAATTAACAAGACTGGTGCAACATACAAGTGTTACCATCTGATGGTACATTCCATGAATATGCTACTCTGATTCTTTTTTTTTCAATTAATTATATATTATTATAATTTCTTCAGATAAGTGTGAAAGATAAATAATAATACATGTTCTCCATGAAAATTGGATCCTGATACCCTGCTGCATATGCAGTTAATTTGTGGTTTTTTTATTTGTTATTATAATGCCAATTTTCAACTCAATTTCGTAGGAAGAATAAGAGTTGGCAGGGTATTTGGATAACTGATTGGAGAATGACCTGAGCAATCATCGACAAACTTGAGGGTTATATAAAATAATAAAATATATATAGCGTAACCCATGTATTTTTGCACTGTTTTTCTTTTTCTTTTTCTAATTATTTTTCAATGCAAATGAAATATTTTCAAGCAGTTATCAAAATGAAGAAATATATTTTTATCAATAGCCACATGCTGTCATGATGCTAAGCTTGTAATCCGAAGTGTACTTGGCACCGACCCTCAAGTACAAAATTATATGAAGAAAACTAATAATTTTGGAATCTTGATCTGACATTAATTAATTATATATATTTATATGAACCTTTATTAGTAAAGTAATCAGTTATGTTTAAGTGGAACCAAGTTATATTAATCAAAATGAAGACTTTTGGTATGTAAATTGTTAATTGACTTTCTGCCCAATAGGTATCCTTTTTTTTTAATGTATATATCGGTGAAACTTTGTCTTCATATTCATAAACGAAAAACAGCATCAGTAAATTATTTGCTAATATAATGGTAATTCCGAAAATTAGTAGAGCTAAAATAATTTGAAAAGTTGATTAAAAGAAATTGTGGATAGTTTATCAAACGTTCTAGTAGAGTAATAAGTATGATGCTGCTAAAAATGGGGCAACTCACTCCAACTCGTGGTGCTCGATCCGAGCTAAGGTATATGTCTTTGATATTCTAATGCTCAATCCATGTAGAGGGAACTAGCATGCAACAAGCAAATATGGTTAGAAGGGGCTCGGAGTTATCCCGGAGAATCCCTCCGATTCTTAGTCAGGTATGTGTAGGAGAAAAATCCAGAGCGTAAGGAATTCAACAGTAAAATTGTGTTTAATGAAGAATAATGAGGGATGGACTATACATGGGACCGTGGACCGCATGGACCGATTGCAACGAATTGGACCTCTAGGGTCTTTTATGTTAACTTGACCCGATTGATAATTTTTATGGGCTAAAAATTAGTTAAAGAGAATTAAATAGCCATAAATGTTTTTATGACCTCTAGGGTCTTTTATGTGATTTATTTAAACAAATGCTAGGTCGACCATGATATTTCACCAAGTTGAACACATTATCAGAATTGTTACATTAACATTCCAATTAATGTTAAAATATTATCAGAAATGACATGTCCAAAAACAAAACAATCTATATTTAGCTAAATTAAAATAACAGAATTTTGGTGCCAATAATTCTATCAAATGATGGTGACTCATAGCTTTTTCACAAGTAGAAAGCCGTTTAATGCAAAAGTGTACATATTTTTATGTGTGGTTATTAATGTTGTAAGCATATCCATAATTTTGTCCCTATTGAGTTCCTTCACGCTATTGCCATCCTTGTATATATTAACCTTATATACATAATATATTTTATTCGTTTTCCTTAATTCTTCAAACCCCTGCATCCTATATATATACAATTAACAACAGATTATGTACCCATATATCTATACTAATTATATTCCTCATAGAATTGACAAAATATCGTAATCATAATTTCATATTTCAAAAATAATTGAGAAAATGTTGTTCCCACATATCCTATATTTCTTCATTTCGCTTTTCACAACCCGGGTCTCGCCGGAATATACCCGTCCAGATCCCCGGCCACTCATTTTCGGCAACATAACCGGTCTGATTCAGACCCTCAACAGGTTAATTAACTTGTACCTCATTTTACGCATATTCTTAATTTCTCAAGCATGCAACAATTGGTTCTTAATAGAAATAGACGTCCTTCATTTAAATTAGGATTTGAAGTTTTTTTTTGAAGTTTAAAATTGTTTTCCCTTTGCTTTCTGATCGACTTGTGACGAGGACATTTTCCTTTCTTTTTATATATTTCAATTTATTCAAAAAATACAATTGGTTCTTATTTTATTTGATTTTTTTAAAATTTTGGATTTTACAAATTTTCAGGTACATATTTCATTGGCTGGGAAAGACCATATGAGGATTTCATGGATTACATTAGATAAAAAAGTTCAATCAAAAGTTGAATACGGAAAGTCGCCGGGAAAGTACGACGCCTCGGCCACCGGAGAGAGCATTAATTACCAGTACTTCTTTTACAGTTCCGGTGAAATTCACCATGTGAAAATTGGGCCATTGGAGCCCATCACGACTTATTACTACAGATGTGGTGGTCATGGGCCGGAGTTCAGCTTCCGTACGCCGCCGTCGGCTTTTCCGGTCGAATTTGCTGTCGCCGGTAAGTGGTGGTGTGTGGCGGCGGGCCCCATTTCTTTGAAATATTTTTGCTTCTTTACATTTGTTGCGTGGCGTTTAGCATTTCGTTTTAAGTTCAGTGAAAATATAACTTGCAAGCAAAGGCTATTTTTACCTTTTTTATATTTTTATTCTTTGATTTTTGGTTTTATACCTCTGTTCTTTTAGTTATAATCTATACCTCTGTTTCTTCGCTATTTTTCAGCGGATGAGATCTTCTATTGCGGGGTGGTGTTTATCTATTATTTTACTGCACAAATAATTGACACGTGTATAGAAATTTAACATATTAATTTTGAAGTGTAAATCAAAGTCTAAATTGTGGGGTTTTAGTTTTAATATGAAAACTTCTATATACGTGCAATCATTTATGCGGTGGAATAGAAGATGAAACATCATCATTGGATAGAAGATTCCATCCGAATTTTCAGCGAAATGCACAATAATTTTAAATGCGGTGTTTAAAAACTCACGCCAAATATACATTTAAGATAACATTTTGTATGGATTTAATATGTATTTATACCGTGATATATAGCATTAAATGTAAAAGTAAATAGATGAGTCGAATGAGTTGGATCGATCTTGTCCGTCAAAGCCAAAGAAAGAAAACATCAGGCTTCCATTTTGGAGTTGCATGTCGATCGTTCTTTGAAAATACATGTAAAATGATCGGGTAATAGTTTTTCCAGCCCAATAGGTCGGACCAATTACGTCCGATATCTTTTAGGCCTATAAAATTGAAGCTCAGTCCAGGCTTTTCATGGAACCAGACTGATTTTGTCAGCTCTAGTTTTTGTTTCTTTCCATTGATAATTCAAGATTACTTCGTTGTTGCCTATTTATTGCTTTGTGATGTTGGGGCCATATAGGTGACCTAGGACAAACAGAATGGACAGAATCAACCTTAGCCCACATTGGTGCTAAGGACTATGATGTATTTCTTCTACCCGGTGATCTATCCTATGCTGATACTCAGCAGCCACTTTGGGACTCATTTGGGCGCCTGGTCCAGCCCTATGCTAGCACCAGGCCTTGGATGGTCACTGAAGGAAACCACGAGATTGAAACCTTCCCAATTATTTACCCTCATGGTTTCAAGGCTTACAATGCCAGATGGCTAATGCCCTACCAAGAAAGCCGGTCCACGTCGAACTTGTACTACTCGTTCGATGTGGTTGGGACCCACATTATCATGCTCGGATCCTACACGGACTTCGATTCCGATTCGAATCGATGCAGTGGTTGCGGTGACTTGGCGAGCATTGATAGGACTAGGACGCCTTGGGTTTTTGTGTTGATCCATGCACCGTGGTATAATTCCAATTTGGCCCATAGAGGGGAGGGAGAGAGCATGAGGAAAGCCATGGAACAAATGTTTTACGATGCACGTGTCGATGTCGTATTCGCAGGGCATGTTCATGCGTATGAGAGATTTGTAAGTCCAATGCACCTTATTTACAAAATAATTATGAGTCACTAATAATTAATGTTCGATGATTGGTAAATAAGTTTTGTTTGATTATTGCAGACTAGGGTTTACGATAACAAGGCTGATCAGTGTGGTCCTGTGCATGTGACCATTGGCGATGGAGGAAATAGAGAAGGTCTTGCAATGTCGTAAGTACCTTTAATTTTCTATCTCATATGTTCCAATACACCTGATGAATATCAGGTGTAAAAAAAATACGAAAAGGAAAAAAACTCAATTAAAATATGAATTTTTGTGACAATGCTAATTATTTTGTTGTTATGTGTGGATGGATGTTGTTAAGGTTCGACAACCCTAGTCCTTCGATCTCACTTTACAGAGAACCAAGCTTCGGACATGGAAGACTGAGGGTAATTAACAGCACCCATGCGCACTGGACATGGCACCGCAACAAAGAGACCAACTCACTTCATGTGGGCGATGAGATATGGTTGGAAAGCTTGGCCTCCTCGGCTCTCTGCAAGGAAACTAATTCGTCAACAAGATCTCCAAAAGATGAATTATAGTAAATGTTGAACATAAAATGAAACTACAAGATCGATATGTAAGCAAGGGATAGCCAGCGTGTTAGACTACCCCTAGCCCATTTATTTTTCCGTCAAGTCAAATCATATAATTTTATTTTTATTTTACCTTAAACAAAAACAAGATAATAAAAAAATTCTTTTTGCGCTGGGAGGGCCCTTAGTTATGCCCTGTCTGTAGAATTATAGTTTGCTTGTATAGGTTCAAATCCTTACATTTTACAGCATTGGAGCGTAGGAATATTTGTAATTTAGACGTATAACATACAAAACAAACCAGGGGCGGCCCTCGAGGCCAGGTGGCGGATCCAGAAATTAGTAGTAAGGTGGGCTCACAAGTAAAAATTTCACCACAATAAAAATTGGGGATAAGGATAAAAATGCCCAACATTCCAAAAAAAAAAGGACACTTTTACACTCTCGACTCTTTTTCGGACATTTGTATGCTCCCGCCTCTTTTTTCGGATATTTTTATGCTTCCACCAATTTTCCTGGATTTTTTGCGTTATGGTTTCAAGGTTGTTTCAAACATGTTTTATCTAGTAAAAAATTTCAGTGAAAATGTCAAAAACGCATAGAAACACCCAAGAAACAATAGAACAATATTAATAGAAACAATCCCGAAACAATATAAAAAATAACACAAAAACAAAAAAAAAAACTTAGAAACAGGTAAAAAAAAAACAAAGTTAGTGTATGGCAAAAACAATATCATAACTCAATGTTAAATATGCTATTAAATGATCGAGAGGTGAAATTAGGACAAAGCACAGGTGAAATCATTTTGGATTATTAGTTTGTTATTTGTTAAATATTTCTATACATTAAAGAGAAGTGGATATGGTAAATTGTGGGTTGGGCTAATATAATAAAAACAATTAAAAAATATGCTATTAAATGAGATTTTACAAAATTTGCACTGGGCTCCAGCCCAGTGCAGCCCCTTAATAGATCCGCCTATGCCTCGGGCGGCACGTGAATGCCGCACAGCCCCCCCAGACGGCAAGGGCCCCTAATTTCTTTTTCTGTTTTTATATGTATGTATAAGTCACTCATATACAATAAAGGTCGATCTAAATTGCACAATCATAAGTTGGTACAGCGGTTGTGCATTGTTGTTATGTTTTGGAAGTCTTGATTTCTATTCTGGCTTAAGCAAGAACGTGGTGTTTTTTCCCTCTCAATCTTAACTAAATTATTTTCTTTGTTTTTTTTTCTTTTCGTAAAAAAAAAAAAACCTCTCTATCTATTTTTTTCTTTTCTTTTCCTTTTTGTAAAACCTAAGAACATAATTGAAGAGTTTAAAGAATTAACTTCTTTAAGCTTTCATTCTGTCATCCATATTTGCCAATTTTTTTCTTTTTGCAAAACCAAAAAATAATTGAAGAATTAAAAATGCAATTAAGAATATTATTTTTCATAGCTAATTTATTAGTACTTTCTTATTTTATTTTTTTCTCATTGATAAATTATGTTGAATGATCTTTTTCATAATTTATTTTTATTAGACCAAAATCTGAAAGTTGGAGTATAATTTGTTATTACATATCTTATTTGATATGTTAAATTATTGAAATAATATTCGTAAAATTGATTTTGTTATGTTTTATTTTTATTATGAAAACATAAGCACCCTTCTTTTTTTTTTTTTTTGCTCCAGTCTCTCAAAACATATGACCAGAACTCTGAAACAAACAAATGGACAAAAGAATGTAAATTAATAATACGGTAGATATGTACGTTGGAATAATGATCTGCAAATAAGAAAATGAACGTACAGATTTTGATCGTGAAATCCGACTATCGATCGTACATAGTTCTTCTGGTTTATTTCTTTGATTAGCTTAAAAGCTTGATTTTGTCGAAGTAGACTTGCGAGAATAAAGTAACAATACTTGTTTTGGCATCTTGGGCCGCCGCTAATTTTAGCTATCGTTAAAGAAAGGGCCAAGCCCGCATATTGAATTGGGCATTTTCGAGCACATCTAGCAAACGAGGTTAGCAGAGGGCCACCATATAAGTTTGTTGCCCGATTTTATATGACTGGTAACACATGGAAAAAATTAATTACAAATTTGACACTCAACAATCTATAAATAAATTCTCAAAATTTATTTGGACCATCAAAAAGTTGATTTTGGTACATCCTCCTAGTTTTAAATGATTTTGATTGTTTTACTGCTCTTGGTTTTATTTTTTTGAGATCGATTTTAAAATTTTGCATATAATTTTCGATTTTTGCAGTCTCTTTATTCTACATTTCTACTAATTAGTAGTTTTGACTCATACTTCAGAAAGTATGATGACGATTTCTATCATACTTTTACACTACACCCCAAACAGTCAAACTAAATGATTATGGTCCCCGTGCATAAAATTGTGATAGATGAACACGACTGTAATATAAATGTTGCCGGCATCTTTAGAAGAAAAGAGAAAGCAAAAGCAAAAGAAAAATAAAACTTCAATCATATCTTTATTTGCCCCCAAGTTAGAAAAGCTTATCGGACCAATGCGTGGACGACAACGGCCCAACAGGGCCCACAACCATTGGTTGATTTAGGAGGTGTGATTGTTGGGGTCCTAATGGGTTTTTCTATGCCACCCAAGTTAGCACCACCCAACTCCATTCAAAAGATGACACATGTCACTTATTGTTATTTTGCCAAATACATTTTGATATGGGCAAACCTTTTAATAACCAATTTTGGAAAAATTTATTATTTTCTAAAAACAATTTGAATTGTCATGGTTTTTATAAACCTGCAACTTATAAAATAAATTTTTATTTTTATCAAAATTATAATTTTATGATTCCGCCAAAACTTGGTATCAGAGCCGTGTATACGGTTCAAAAATAAATTATTTGTTTTAAATAAATTTTTAAAACATGCCTGGATTAACTCTTGAAAGAGAAATTGAACTTCTTAAGGAAGAAAAAATAGATTTGCTTGAACAAGCAAGAACTTTACAAAGTATTTTGAGATCTCGGTTGAGAGATCATGATGCTATATTTGAAGATCTCCAGATCTATATAACTAGAATAAATAACATTACTGATTATCTTGAACAACTAAGAAATCTTAATGGAAATAGAGGACAAGTCTAACCAGTCAGACTTTTCTGAAGATCAACAAATTGTTTTTGAAGAAAATACTGAAGGATTTTATTCTAGTATTATCTTTAAACAAGAAAAACTTTCAAAAATCGCAGCTACTCAGCTAGATCTGAAAAAAGAACAAGTTTTTAACTTGCCAAAATTTATTCCAAAAATGATGAATAATATTTTGAAAAGAAAAAATGAAATTTTTTATTGTGTTTCTAGTAAAGAAATGCATATTGATATTTCTGATACAACTGGTAGTGTTTATTTACCCTTAATTACTCGCGAAGAAATTAACAAGAATTAGCCAAGATTCCTAGAGATATTCGTACAAAAATTAGTGTTTTACATCTTGGAGCGATTAAAATACTAATCAAGGCAGAATTTAGAGAAGGGATTGATTCTCCTATAAAAATGGCCTTAATTGATAATCGAATTAGGGATAGAAAAGATTGCATTTTAGGAGCAGCACAAGGTAATTTAATTTACAATAAATTTATGTTCACAGTTTATCCTAAGTTCGGATTGAGTTTAACAACCAAGAACTTAGATCAAGTCTTAAGTTTCATACATAAATTTGAGAGATCGATTTAATAGACAAAGGCGGTAAAGTATTCAAATAACCTATCTTGTAGGATATGCACTAACCAATAGTCATCATAGTATTGACTATAAGAGAAAAGAATACGTTGAAATTGATGATGTATTTTACGATATTGGAAAGATTGAAGAAACAAAGTTTTAAAATCACTCCCTTAGAAAACTCTTGGGCTATAGATATAGCTAAAGGAAACGACTTATTGGCTCTAAACCAACATTAAGTCATCATAAATACTCGGAGAACCCTCTAATAGAGAACTCCTAAAATCTATGTCTAAACGCATAGATCTTTATTCGAGAATTTTGAAAAAATGAAAAGAGTTCTTGGAGAAGAATAACTCTATGACACTTCCCGAGATTAAGTCTTTGATTGAAACTGTTCTCGATAATATTAGAGATCTTGAAAAAGATTTGAATCTTTTGAAAAGAAATAAGAACTTTTGAAACCTCGAGCATCTTGAGATTGTTCTTTGTAAGATTATTCAAAAAATCTCTAATAAAATTGAGGATATCAATAAAAAGATCCTTCAACATTGCAAAGGAAGGAGAAATTGAAAAAACTATTGAAAAAATTGTTAGTTTTAAATATTCACCACCAAATCATTTTGTTGGTAATGCAGAATTAGGTTCATCAGGAAATCCAAACGCTTTAACTTGGCCTTTCCTACCTAAAAAATGAGTTTTTCTGAAAAACTTGAAATCTATTTTTGGGAACATATTCTTGATAATCAAGAAGATATTAATGGTTTTGATCCTATTCAAGAACTTGTTAAGTTAATGACTTTCGATGAGTCAGGTATCATACAACAACTTGAGGAAAAACTTTTTCTCAAAACATTTTTTAATCTTGAAAGTGATATGGAAAAATGTTTTGTTCAAACGGAAGAAAGAAACTGGGAGACAGATGATAATGCAGAAACCAGTGAAGACGAAAATCTAGATCAACCTCTAGGAAATTTCAGGATGAATAGACAACCTAAAACAGAAGATGCAGAAGCATCTAATTCGAGGATAAAAAGAGAAAACACCGGAAAGGCGTAAATTGGCCAAAAGAGCAAAGCAAAACTCCTGATCAAAAAGGAGGATGATTCTACACTAAATATAGATTGTGTAACCAAAGAATCGAAAGAAGAAATTTGATTGACGTCCGGGCAAGAGATATTAGTCTTCTTATCCAAACCAACCTGTGATGCTTATGAAGAACCAAATACTCTTCTTTTACTCATGGAGCATAAAACAACGGTATTGCTCAATCTATGGTAAAAAATATCACTTGGACAACAATAGGAAAAACTTCTAATATGATTTTTGAAGAAGTCATTAATAGTGTTTATACTATGTTCCTTGGTATTAATTTAACAACCGAACTTGTTCGGGAAAAAGTTGATCGAACAAGATATTGCTCGAATCGGTTAGCAAATATGATACTTTGTGATATATGTTTACTTGATGATTTTACTTGTGATTATGAGAAAAATCTTTATAAACTTCCTCGGGATGAATACTCGTCTTTAGTTAGACAATATATTAAAAAACTCCCTATTATAGGAGAGAGAGTTTTACAAGAATTTGAAAAACAAGCAATCGATGTAAAAATATTTTCATTAGGTTTTGCGATGACGTATTGCTAAAAAGAAATTGCATCAATTTGTGAGTTTTCTAGTAAACAAAAAAGTCTCAAACGTTTTAACAAAAAATGTTGTGATAAATTAATAGAGGAAAAATCTACGACTTATGGTTGTATTATTCCAAAGAAAAGTTATTATAAGAAAAATACAAGAAAAATTATAAATGGAAAAAGAAAAGAAAACCATTTAAACCTGGAAAATACTTTAGGAAGAAAATCATTCCTAAACCTCGATTTTAAAGACAAAAACAAATTTTGTCCTAAAGGAAAAAAGAATTGTAGATAGCAAGGGCATTATGCTAATGAATGTCCTAATAGAAGAGATTACCCTAATAAGGTAAAACTTCTAAGCGAGGTTCTTAAATCATTCCCAGAATTGAACCTATCGAAAATCATTTTGACAATGAAGCATAAGTTTTCACTTTTGGAACTATTATTGAATCGATGGAAATAATTCGGAGGATTCATCACAATCTTCGATTGAAGAAATTCCTTGGAAAAATTTAGATTCGATTTGGAACAAAACTGTATGGGAAACCGTACAAATCCAAATAGCATCTATATTAAAGGTCAATTAAAATTTTCTGGCTATAAGCTAATCAATTTACACTGTTATGTAGATACAGGTGCAAGTCTGTGCATAGCAAGTAAATATGTTATTCCTGAAGAACATTGGGAACTTGCACCATACCCCATAAAAGTAAAAGTGGCAAATGGCGAAACAATTCTAATTGATAAAGTCTGTAAAGACATAAAAATTAGAATTGCAGGAGAAATATTTCATATTCCAGCCATTTATCAACAAGAATCGGTATTGACCTTATTCTTGGAAATAACTTCACAATTATATGAACCTTTCATACAATTCCGCGAGATGAATCGCTTTATCCTTGAGAATGAGCCAATCATTATTGCTAAAATAAAGAAAGTATTCTCAATAGGTAAACTCTGGTTTTCTTGAGTTTATGAAAAAGAATTTAAAAACTCAAAACTCGAATCCATTAATATTACTCCCGATAAAATAGAGAAAATCCACATTTTTCGAAAGGGAGATAATAAAGAAATCAAGAAAAATTTTTTGATCTAAATCAGAAATTTAGCATCATAGAACAACTACTTGATAAAGTTTGTTCGAAAATCCTATAGATCCTATTAAATCTAAACAATGGATGAGAGCATCCATAAAGCTTTTAGATCCTAATAAAATAGTCGGGTTAAGCCCATGATCTATAGTCTAAGGACAGAGAGGAATTTACCAAATGTATAAGTGAACTTTTAGAGTTAAAACTTATCACACCTAGCAAATCTCCTCACATGTCTCCAGCTTTCTTAGTTGAAAACGAGGCGAGAAAAAAAGAAGAGGAAAAAAGAGAATGGTGGTCAACTATAAAGCAATCAATCTTTGCTACTATAAGAGATAGCCATAACCTTCCTAACAAAGATGAACTATTAACCTCATTCGAGGAAAAAGATCTTTAGTTCATTTGATTGTAAGTCCGGTTTTTGGCAAGCATTGTTAGATGAAGAATCAAAACCATTAACAACTTTTACTTGTCCGGATGGACTCTTCCCGATTGGAACGCGTCGTTCCATTCGAATTAAAACAAGACCGCAATCTTTCAAAGACATATGCAAAATGCATTACGAGGTTTTGAAAAATTGCTTTGTGTTTATGTTGATGACATTCTTGTTTTCATATAAATGAAAATGAGCATTTCAAGCATGTTGCTCTTGTGTTAAAAGGAATAGAACAATTAGGCATTATTCTCTCCAAAAAGAAAGCTCAATTGTTTAAAACAAAGATTAATTTCTTAGGTCCGGAAATTGAGGAAGGAACACATTGTCCTCAAAATCATATTTTGGAACATTTACATAAATTTCCGATCATTTGCGGGATAAAAAACAACTTGAGAGATTTTTAGGGATTTTAACTTATCTTTGAAAGTTATATTCCTAGATTAGGCTTTAAATAAGAAAGCCTTTGCAGGCAAAACTTAAAAATGTTCATATCCGGAATTGGACTAATTAATCGATTATATTGGGAAGATAAAAAAGAAATTAGTTCAATTTCCTAAACTTTATCATCCTAATCACGATGATCAATTAATCATCAAAACGATGCCTCAGTTAACTGCGGGAGGAGTATTAAAGGCTAAAGTACAAAATACCTTAGAAGAAAAAATTTGCGGTATACTTACGGTAGCTTCAAAGCGAGATAGTTAAATTACCATAGCAATGAAAAGGAGTATTTATCGGTTTTAAGAGTCATTAAAAATTCTCGGCTTATTTAACTCGATCAAGTTTATTGTTCGAATCGACAATAAAATTTTTACATATTTCTGAAATTAAAAATTACAGAGAGATTATAAACAAGGAAGACTTGTTAGATGGCAAATGTGGTTTTCTCGATATGAATTTGATGTGGAACACATTGCCGGTAATAAAAAAATGTTCTTGCCGATTGTTTAACCCGTGAGTTTGTTACATGATTGCAGGAACAATTCTTCTTATAGGAGATAAATTAGGGCCTAAAACCCGGGGAACTAATTGTTCTTATCAAGAATCTCTTGACTATTCAAGAATAGCGGATGGATGAAATCGATGACCGTCTCAAAAAGAAGGTTCTTGAAACCGAATTGCGCTTTATCTGCGCAAAAAACCGGAATTACTCGAGTCTTCTCTTGAGCGAACAAAAGGTTAATTCGAACCTTGGCACAGTAGCAATACCGCAAATCATGAATCTATTCCTAACTATAGGTCTCCAATAAAGACTTATCAAATCCTGTTATCCCCTGTTACTTTGGGAAAAAGTAAAGCTGAGGTACAAACCTCACCAAAGTTGGCTATTCCAACAAAACTTATTACTCCCGAAGATTTTGTTACTGGGTTACGTCCTGGAACATCTTCCATTGGAATTGGGATTCAACACCCAAGTCAAAAATCTAAATCTCACGATTTAGTTTTCTCGAAAGAGAAAAAGGAGATTCCAACTCCGCAAAATTATTATGTAGTATTTAATGGACCAAACCCAGGAATATACACATCTTGGGCCAAAGCCTCATTTGCTATAAAAGGATTTAATGTTGTTCATAAAAATTCAAATCATTTGCGAGAAGATAGAAATGAAGCTAATTGCTTTACCACTTTGCATCGCACCATTAGAAATCATTTACGAACAAGAGACTCTTAAGCGAAAACATTTTACGATCGCGCTTAAGAAATCTCGAAAAAAATGAAAACATTGGAAAGAATTTATTCAATACCCAAAGAACCAAACTTTGAAAACAAAGAAAAATTTAATCTCTCAAATCGAGATTTCATCGAAATCTTTGCCAAAGCACGAAAGGCTGGTACAAAGTCTCTACTTGAGGAAAGATTTTTCACCATGATATAAAAGATATCGGCTATTTCAATTTTATTGAAGGCGGATCCGGAATGGTTTACAAGGCTTTTAATTGTGGACTAGTTAAGAACATTTATCCTTCAAAAAAATCTATTGGAGGTCAAAGAATTCCTGAAGAATTCAAGAAAGCCATCAAAACTTTGAACAAAGGTCCTAAAACAAGTGGATCGAAATATCTTCATAAGTGTCTCAAGTACCATATCGATTGGGATGATGAAGAACAATTTATGAGTCCCTATCATTATATCGAAATTGGTATAGCTAGGGAGCAAGCAAGTTACCATCCTTCCGAACAGATGGAAACAACGATCTTTGTGCAAAGACATGACCTCATTCCTCTTCGTGTTAGAGGTTTGGAAAAAGTGATTAACAAATTGCTAAAATTAAATGATGAAAGCAATACTAAAGTTAATTCTTTGTAAAGAAAAGGTTATCATGTGCTCATGGCCACCAAAAATTATTTAAAAAAGATATTGAGACTATCCTTTGGTTTGAAGAAAAGTTCAACAAAGGACAAATTCACATGGGCAACGGGTCCCTTTACCTGCGTGCGGACTACTCCACAAAAAACTAGAAAGGCATGAATGCAACTTTTGCCGACTTGAGAAAGAAAAAAGAAGATCTTGACAAAAAATAAACAAAGTGTTGATTCACTGTCCACTAGCTCAAAAGAGACAAAGACATGTGAATTAACAATTAACGACTCACATGGGTGTGCTTTCGGATAAAAATCATCATGCATGACGTCTTGTAGAAATAATTGAAGTGCCGCTTACATCTATAAAAGGACTTCATAGTTTAGGGAGAGAGCATCTCAAATTCACACACACAATGTACCCAACCTCACCTTGTATCTTTCCTTTCAATATGTTTAGCTAAAAAAGCCTTCAGATAGAAATTCGGGGAACTTTTCCTTATGGAGAAGAACTCTTGTATCCCTTGTAATATATTTATTTGAATAAAAGTTGTTTTTCATCTACCAAATGTCCATTTTACTTCTGCAAATACATCCGAATAGTCCAAATTTAGGAAAGTAGCACAGCAGCGGGAGGTCAGCGCAATAGTACCTTCTCGGATTGATGAAAACGCGGAAGAAATACGAGAGACAAAGGAAAGCGGCGAAAATAGAAGAAATATAATCAATGTATAAGATGTTCTAATCTTGGGAAAATTTATCCGAATTATCTATCCTGTTCGTATTTTTAATTTCTCGATAAAAACACACACCTATAAAAGATTTTTGTTATGAAATCATCAATAAAAGATTTTTTGTTGAAATAGCAAAAATCCCACTTGGTACTTGCCCAAGTGGGCGTCATAGAATAGACCGTCCTAATGAATCCTCTTTAATAATTTTGATTAGTTTTGCTCTTATCTTAAGGAACAACCTTAGCAACCTAACTTCGGTTCATTGAACCGAGACCCTCATGATTAGGTAATCCCAATTTTCGTTGCCAACTAATCAAGTTGCTAAATAAAATATCTTTAACTTTATGCTTTATTTTTTACTTTTTTTTTTATCTATTTTCTTTAGCAAAATTAAAATTCATGTATAACTAAAAGGAATTGTATGTGTTCTCGAGCTCCACTCTCTCAAAATGTGATCAAGCCACTCTAACTACACAAGTTAATCCCTTTTAATACTTTTAAATTAAGCAAAGAAAGTGTTAATAAGAAAATAAAAAATTCATAGTAAAAATAATATTCTTCATTGTTTTCTTTCCAAATAAATAGTTAAAACTTTTAAACCTTCCACATCCGTAAAAACTTTTAAAACCTCGTCATATGATTTAAGCTCACAACATTTAAAAACCAAAATAATTTCAAGTTACACACTTTACTTAGTTTATTATTAAACAAATATAAATTCAATAAAAACACTAAGTAATTCAAATATATTGTTAGCTAAAAATTGCCTGCTCTTTTAAATGTGAGAAGTTTTTATCATTATTATTTAAATGTATATTTCAAAATACAATTTATATACGTATAATATATGTTTTTTAAAATTTAAATTCCTAAAGAGCCAAATCAGCTTGGGACCCCCAATTTCACCGGCGAATAGAAAAAAATTGGAATTTTGCGATGCAATCAATGGAAATTCTCAAACACTACAGTCCTATTTTATTTTTTTTATTTTTTGACTAATACAAATTACCTGCCACGACCAAATACCAGATAAATTATAGAAATACTAAATAAAGAAAATTATAGTAGTAATTAAGAAACCGTAAAAAATTATTCACATCAAATTCACACGTTCTCTACTGGATCACCGCCGCAGGATCATTTTCTTAAAACCGCCGTGGCCGTCGTCGAACGATCTCCACCGCTCATCATCCAGAAGATTCTAAACAAACTGACGGTTCAGATCATATCTTCTCCAGCTTATCGGCTTTGATCAACGGATTAGCCTTGGCGATGGCCTCCTTCCCAATGGCCTTGAAATCAAAGGTACAACCATGCTTTTCGGGGTACCGGTGGGCCCCACAGAAGGTGGTCCCACACCTGCACCTGAACCCCGTCAATCCAACCTTCTTCCGGCAGGTAGAGCACCTCCCCGTCGACTGCGGCGGCGGAGGTGGCTGAGCCACCGCCTTCACCGGCGAGGAAACCGGATCCACGATCGGCTGCACCGCCGCCGCCGCGGCGGCGGAAGACGACGGGACCGCAGTCAACGGGGAGGAAAACAGGGGCGAATCGCCTGATTTTCCGAGGCAAAGGTCCCTAAAACATTTGGAACACATGTTCTGCGTGGCTGGGCTGCCAAAAAACCCACAATCGTTCACGCACAAGCGGTGGCCTTCGGGAGACTGAAATCCGTGCTCTTCAGCCATAGATCTGGTTTTTTCACCACAAAATAAGGCGGCTTAGAAATCCAAAATTCTCAAAATAAGAGAAATTAAGGGTGATTGATGATGGTGGTAAGATTGAGAAATGGAGATTTTTATGCGAAGGAATTGCGGGGTGGGGGGAGGAGGAATCGGTATTATCTATAGGAGGAGGGTTAGAGAAAGAATAATAATGATGTGGGAGGGAAGGATCAAAGAAATGGGACAAAAGCCAAAATGGGAATTTAATATTGAAAATGATAAATCAGTGGTTTAATAATCAATCATACAGTTGGGGGACAGGCTGTATGTGCCAAAAGGAAGGATTAATTTTTCTTCTTTCCTTTTTATTTTTATTTTTTGCCCCTTTGCTTTATTTATTATCATTATCACCTGGGAAAGAAACTGTAAATGAGAAATAGAGCCTTGAAGGGGTTGGGGGTTGAGGGTAGGGGTGTCAATTTGGGTTAGGTTCGGGTTTACGGGTCCGACTTTGTGAGTTCACGGGTCAGAATTAGTTAATTCGGACCCAATATGTTTAATTATTCGTGTCAGAATTTTGAATGCAGACCCGACATGTTTATTTCACATGTAACTCAAACCCGACCCACTTAACCCGTTTAATAAAATTATTTTTTTGTATATATGTAACAATTTCAACTGAATAAATTTGATTGTTCTAAAATCAATCACTATGACACTATTCAATTAATAAAAAATATTACAATTCACAACATACAAAAAGAATTAACATAATTGCACAAATAACATAACAAACTATTCATATTTTGAGGACAACATTTAAATTTACATGCAAAATAATAACAATATATATAATTAAGGAGGTTTTAGCATTTAAATTTTAATGATATGTGTTGTCTTTTGTTTTCTCTTATAATTAGTTATTTACTTAATTTTTTTAAATTCACAAATGAGTTAAACGGGTTAAATGGGTCATAGCGGGTTGACCCGAACTCGACCTGCTTAATTGGCGGGTTATTCGGGTTCAACCCGATTTCGACCTGGACCCATGAAGCATGAACTCATACCCATTAATTTCGTGTTAGTTTCGTGTCGATTTTGCGTGTCGGGTCCGAAATTGACACCCCTAGTTGAGGGGGATGGTTACTATTTTTTTATTACAATTGGGGAATATTATGGGAGGGATAGACGCACTCATATGAGATCGAACTTGAATCAATCGTCATGACAATCTGAATCTTTTTACCACTATAAAGACAATATTAATACTAAGTGGATGATTGCTATTATGTATGGACCAAATGTTTATTGTGTTAACACTTAACACCAATATTTACAAAATAAGATTTCAATGTGACTATTCTTAAAAAACACCAATATTTACAAACTAAGATTTCAATGTGACTATTCTAAAGTTACACCAATAATTACGAAATAAGATTTCAATATGACTATTTATACGAAATAAGACTTATATTTTCTTAATGTTAGTCGTCAAATATATATAATTATTTATTGACAATTTACAACAATCATATGAAAGATAACAACAAAACCAATAGAAAAATAATATCAATTATCGTAGCAAAGATGTATAATAAAAGATTTTAAAAAAATAAAAAATCAATAGCACAAATGCTAGTGGTCCTGAGACTGAGAGTGAGGGATGGGCGATGCCAATCATGCCAAATTGGGGTTGAGGGGTCTTGTAGTTGTGCGTGTCTGATTGGCTAAATTTTCCTATTTCTTATTTTATAGGCGTCAATTATGGGTGACGAGATAATGTAATTAAATCATTAATTAAGTAATAAAAATAAGATTGTTTCGTTAAAACAATAAAAAAATAATATATGAAGAGAACCAGTCAGCAGTCATACGTTACAAGGAAAAGGTCAATGGCTTAATGTTCATTAATACTATACTATGTATGTATATAGGAAATGTTCATTTCCAAGTTTGGTTTATTATTCAATGTTTGCGCAGGACTTGTGATTTCTATTTCGGCCACTGGCCAGTGATTGACTCTTGGGATGTCAATTTGGAAAATAATCGTGTTTTGGTTGGATGAACTATATGTTAACGCGTGGTAACTATCATTATTCGTGAATCTCGTGACTATTTACTCGTCTAAATAATATTCCTAGTAATAAAATGCTAAAAGTTATTAATCTCGGTTTTTGTGGTTGGTTGTGGGCAAGTGTACCGTGTTGACATTTCTTATTGACAGTGTGTTTTATTTTTGTTATGGAACTTTCGTATTATAAGCGTTAATTGAAAGTGTTAGAATTAATGGTTTTAAGGGTTGAGTGGTGAAAAAGTAATGGGGAGCGAGTTGAAAACGAGTTTGGGCTACAATGGATCGAAATAATAGGGCAAAATAGTAAAATCACATATTTTGGAGGCCTATATCCGATAACTTATCAAAACCATGTTTTCCGAAGGGAAATGACTCGATGAAAAGAATTTATTGTTGCTAATATAAGGTGTGCATGCCCAAACTTCCTTCGTGTATACTTGTTTCTAGCTTAAGTGTTTTAAGTTTGGTAAAAACTCATATAGACTTTTTTACGGGTTTTGATTCGTAAGATGGATCCTATTTGACCGCGGATTCATTGACCAGGTCAGCGGGTCATGGTCAACAAGAAATTCCGACCTTGTTTTTTTTTTTTTTTTTCTTCCCCGTTCAAGTAATTGATTTTATGAGAAAAAATATCAGTTATTTTAAATAAAGTATCATATTTTTTTAATATAGCCACAAGTTATGATTACATTACAATGAAGGACAAATAAATATATCAGAGTTAAAGTAACACATTATGAGTAAAAATATATATTTTTGAGATAAAATATCATGTTTTAAAAGTAAAAATATATGTTTTTTAAATAAAGTATTATATTTTTTTAATAATAAATACAAAGAAAGATGAATAATAAATACGATAGAGTTAAAGTAATACTTTTATAAGTAAAAATATTTATTTTTTGAGATAAAGTAACATATTTTTTAATATAGTCACAAATTATGAATATATTACAATAAATATATATATAACAGAGCTAAAGTAACACTTTTATACGTTAAAGTATTTATTTTTTGAGATAAAGTATCATGTTTTTTAATATAGTCACAAATTAGAAATGAAGGAAAGAAGGAAAAATAAAAAATAACTATGATATAGTTAAAGTAACACTTTTATAAGTAAAAGTATCCGTTTGTTGATATAAAGTATCAGATTTCTTAATACAGTTACAAACTAGGAACAAAAAAAAAGAAAAAATAAAAAATAAATATGATGTAGTTAAAGTCACACTTT
This sequence comes from Rehmannia glutinosa, assembly GCA_016081115.2. Taxonomy (NCBI): domain Eukaryota; kingdom Viridiplantae; phylum Streptophyta; class Magnoliopsida; order Lamiales; family Orobanchaceae; genus Rehmannia; species Rehmannia glutinosa. The sequence continues at coordinate 194,402 of JABTTQ020000352.1, read as the reverse complement.
TATAAGTATCCATTTATTAAGATAATGTATCATGTTTTTTTAATAGACTTTGGTTCGATTCTTAGCTTTTACATTTATAGGCCTTTTTTTAATTACCAGGCGTATTTATGAATGAGTTTATATACAATGTTATTCTGAAATTGCACAATAAGCACTAGTGGTGTAGTGGTAGAACACCACCTTAAGTCTTTATAGGTCGTACAGGAGACCTACTCTTTAAGTATTTATTGTTTTGTTTCCTAGTTGGTTTTGAATTTATTTAGGGTTTTTGACTTCATTTAAATATTTTTTTAGGTCTTTATTTTCAAGTTGCTCATTCATAATTTATATTATCTAAAAAAGTTTTATTTCTTTTGAAAATTACTTCATCTTCCAATTATCCGTCCGTGTCAAAAATTTAGTTGAGATCTGAATGCTATTAATATTTACATATTTTTAAATATTCACTACATAATTCATATGCTAATTCATGGTTACTCATAGATTTAAATGACTGTGATCAGTGACGAAGCCAAAAATTATGTGTAGGGGGGCCCAACTAAAGGTGTAAAGGAGTCGAGTCGAGCCGAATATAGAATTGTTAAAGTTTGTTTGAAATTTTATCTAGATTTAAAAATTGTGTTTGAGTTTCGTTTGATTATTAATCGAATCGAGCTCCAACAAGCTTTAGTCGAGTCGAGCAAAAATCAAGTTCGAGTAGTTTGATATTTTTACACATATTTTATTATTTTTTACTAATCAAGTCGAGCTCGAGGCTTTTTACGTCTTCCAGAACAAAAAAATATTTTCAAATTTGGTTCATTATGTTAACGAACCGAGCACAAACGAGCTTTTAATGATTGCTCTCGAATCGAATATCAAGTAATTTGGTTCGTTTTTTCAGCCCTAGCCCAACTAATATTAATATAAAAATAAAATACAATACATCAACTCTAAAATAAAACTATAAATAAGAACCAATTATGATAAAGTCGTGTCAATTCAATTACATCTTAATATTCAAAAATAAATAACATAATATGATTACATCAACATATCATAACATTTATCGTATATCGATTCATACTCATCTAGAATGTTGAATTCTTTAATGGGAATTTGATAATAAACCATAAATCATCTCAAAAGAGACAAACAGAGACACAAAAAAATAATGCCAAAATTCGAGTTCAAGTTTATAATGGAGCAAAAAAATGTACAAATTTTTGTGAAATGTGAAAAAATGATCAAGACTCAAAGTTTTTTCAAAATTCATAAATGGGAAGGGGGAATGAAGAATGGAGGAATTGGAAACTTTGTTCCATTTTTCTTATTTTTTGTATTTTTTTTTCAAGGTTATAGACTAAAATTATTAAAATATCCTTGCAAAATTTCAAAATTTCAGGAGAGGCCCAGTGCCCCCTTGGCCCTAATGTGGCCTCGTTCCTGATTGTGATACAATAGCATGCAAACCACAATAGAACACGTGTTTGTTTTATAAAATCACCAAAAAGTATGGAAAAGATAGTGAAAAGAAACTTGAAATAGGGATCATAGATGACGTAATTTGCTTCTATGCGAGAAAGTAATTTATTGTGAACGAATTATACTTTGGTGAGATCTAGTGACTAGTATTATCTCAAATAACATCTCAGAAAGTATGCCAAATAAATAAAGAGCATTGGTCGGTCCTGAAAACACCACCGCCCATAATCCACGCTCCGCCACACGATCGACACGAGAACACGCAACACAATCGTTAGAAGGGGGGCCGGAAGGGTTTTCCGCGTACCCACTCTGACGCTCAAGTCGATGATCGGTTTTAGAGAGAAGAAATATTGAATGTGTAAGAGAGTGTATTCGTCTAACTAACTGCGGCGTACCTTACTTGTGCCCTTTTTATAGGTTTTGGAATTAGGGTTGCGTAGGCATCAAGCCACACTAAAAACCCTAATTAGCACACAGGCCTAGGTTAATCGCCTGTATTGGGCCATAGGACTACTAGGCCCAAAGAGGTCGGTAGGCCCTTAAGTTGGCCCAATCGAGGTCGGACCGCGTCGTGCCGGTAGGCCCTTAAGTTGGCCCAATCAAGTCCGGACCCATCGCCTGTCGGTAGTCCCTTAAGTTGCCCCAATCAAGGTCCGGACCCATCGGTCGGTAGGCCCTTAAGTTGGCCTAATCAAGGTCCAAGCCCATCAGGTCGGTAGGCCCTTAAGTTGGCCCAATCAAGGTCCAGGCCCATCAGGTCGGTTCATCCATCATAGGTCGGCCCAGTGCCCTGAGGTCGGCCCAATAAGGCCACTCCTGGCCCAAGTCTCTCACTAAGCTCATGGGACCGATAGAAGTGGGTTCGGTTCACAATAGTCGGCCTAATTTAGGGTTTCCCTTACTTTAGGTCTTTCATCAAGTCCCGGAGGTCGGTTGGCCTAAATAGGCTCCCATCAAACAAACCCCCATTATGTCCCGACGTAATCGCCTCTACGGACATAATTGCTTTATAATACATTGGGATCGACCTCCCTAAGTTTTATTCTCCCGATCTCCCTTTGAGGTCTTACAGTCCCCCAATTTATTAATCCCAATTTGATTTTATGGTCGTGCACCCTTCAAATTTTCTAATCCCAATCTAAATAAAGATTTTCTTCCCTTAAGATTCACTCGCTTCCGATCTAAATTAGAATTTTTTTTTCCATCGAGATATACTCATCCCGACCTAAATTAGGGTTTTCCTCCTTCGAGATATACTCATCCCGATCTAAATTAGGGTTTTTCATCCATTTGTTTCCCGCTCAATTATGTCACCAGGACGCCCTTTCAATTGACAGGATGTCCTTTCATCTTCCCGAGGTCTCTTCTAGATCCGTTGGATGAAATCGAACCAAGGGCGATGATCATCTTCCCATTTCACCTCCTTTTATAAGAAAGGCAAGGCATGTGGGGGGACCATTTCACTCTCCTCCTTTTCTTTTCCTCTCCCATAGGCGATTTCCGACGTGTCCCCGGTGATTTACTACGGCGAGCTTAGCCACTTTCCGTCCATTTCTCCTCCTATTTCTCTTTCCTAGGTACACCTTTCATCTCTCCTCTTCTTCTTTTTTTTTTTTCATTTTATTTGGTATTTAATTTTTCTTAGAAAATAATGGCCTCCTCTTCAACTAACTCCGACCCTCACCGACCGACCTAGTTAGATGGTCGGATGAATTAGATCTTGCTCGACTTAGAGATCATCATCCCGAGCTAATCGATCCCGAGGCCACGAATCGATTCATCTTCCATTCCCCTTTCTCCTGTAGAAATTAGGGAATCTAACCCGTTGGCTCCTCCCGAGGTGGACAACGGGTTTTCTCGATCAGAATGTGACCCGCTCCTCTATAATCTCCGTAGGAATGCCCGTATCCCATCCCTTTTTCAAACTATCCCTACTTTGGCTATACAGATAGACCATTTCGACCTCTCTCCTCAAGTCCGACCTTTTTCGTAGGTCGATTAGATGGAGGACTTAGATTTCCCATCAACTCATTCTTTTCAGAAGTATCTACCATGTACAAAATTCCCCTCAACCAGCTTACCCCGAACTCCTTTCGAATCATCGCTGGTTTCCTAATAATCACCAAGTTTTTGTCCATGACCCCCCTCGACCGATCTATTCTTTTGCTTTGCTCTTTTTCGGTCAAATCTTCTACTCCCAAGGGCCTTTTTTATATTATCGCCGAAATGAAACCAACTTCCTAGGAAAGTACCCGACCTCCAACAAGTTCTGGAAAGATCGGTACTTTTTTGTTACCTCGGTCGAGCCTTGGCGTTTCCCTCAAGAGTGGGTGTGGTCTTTGCCTCCACAGCAAAAACATGACCCCAAAAAGCGCCCTCTCGACCTGCAAGACTTGATCCACAAGCTTACTACTGTAAAATATGATCTTTCCAAAATCATAACTCCCTCTTTGCTCCACTACTCGGGAGTGAGTCCCGAGGTTGTTCCTTTAGAGTGTGATATCGGTAATACTCTTACCTCTTTCTTCAACACTTAGTTCTTTGTGCTTTTCTAAATTTGCTTTATTTTTGCAGACATCATGTTATCCCGAGCTGTTGCACTAAGGCTGGCTCGCAAAAGGTGAGCTCCTTGGCCCGACCTTCCTTCTCCTGCATCGGCGGGCAATTGTGGGGCCTTCCCGCATCCGGATCCCGATCTCCTCGTACCATTCGGACTAATTACAGCCGAAGACGTTCGGCCGAGTTCTCAAATCCCAAGAAATGACCTATTCTAATCGGCTCCCGGGGCGCGATCTTGATCAAATCACGACCTCCTCCTCCCAAAAAAGACTCGCGTAGGGACTATCTCGGGAGAGCGTGAGCTGATTCGGAGCCCCATCGACACTCCGAACCAGACATGGATGACTGGGAATTCCATACTCAAAAATACAAATCCCGTCTTTGGCAACTCAATAGATCCGGGCCACCCCTATCCCCTGACCGAGAAATTTTTTTAGACAAACTCTCGGACTCCGAGCCGGTCAACTCTTTCTGCGAGACCAAGCCCGAGCCCACGCAAGCTATCCTCCTCATTGCTCGAGCTCGAGTGGGCTTTGGCTTGATCCACCCTGGTGAGGGAACTCGAGGTCCTCGAAAGACAACAAAAAACTAAAGGCAAAAGAGGCCAAGTTATTAATCGAGGTGCGCGAGCTCAAAGATAAGCTTCTCGAGTGAACGCTCTGTTGCCAATTCCGAGCTCAAGATCCGGGAATGGACGGAGAGAATGCCACTCTTAAGGCCGAACTGAATGATGGGATAGTACATGCTCGGGAGGAAGGGATCGAGATCGGTCATCGTGACTTCATCAAATTGGAAGAAGGCCGAGCTTTGGTCGGTAGGGTTCGGGAGAAGGTCAAAAAATGTTTCTTGAGCTCGGAGGAATTTATCGACCTCCTCTCCACAGGGGTGATCCAAATAGATGAGTTCGCCCGACCGGGCCGAGCTTGGCTCGAGGAGAAGGGATATCTGAATCTCTGGATCGGGAAGGTCCCCGAGCTCTCATGCAGGATCCTGAGGGCTTTGTTTTTTCCAAGATCGCTAATGAAGTCAACCTTTCCTCGGATGAGGCTTTTGTCAATTCTCTGGATGACTCCTCTTGGCTGGCCGACCTCAAGGCCGCTGCCGGCCAGCGATTCAGATCGAGTTCTTTGCCTCACAAACCTCGGGGGATCCTCCTCCTGCTCTCAATCCCGAGCTCTGCTATTTAAGAAACTCGTCCACCTGCGCCAACAACCGAGGTGCAAACTAGTCATGAGCCCGAGCTCATCATTCAAGATTACGCTTCAGAGGATCTTATTTTGCAATAATTTTATATTTGTCTGGGCTCTTTTGTAATCAGTTCTGTATTTCTGTAACTATCCCGATCTGGGATTTCTTTTTGTAATTTTCCTTTCGTATTAATGCAAACTTTCTTTTGGATCACTTCTTTATTTTCTTTACATTTTGATTACGCCCGAAGTGTTTGGAGGATTGGCTCGAGCCGAACTCCAAACACTTATCTCAATTTTCTCATTTCTCGGAGGGCAAGTTTTTTTAAGCTCGAGCTTGACTTGCCTCCTGGGCTTATCGTGCCCGAAGTGTTTGGAGGATTAGCTCGAGCCGAACTCCAAACACTTAATTTTCTCATTTTTCGGAGGACAAGTTTTTCAAGCTCGAGCTTGACTTGCCCCTGGGCTTATCGTGCCCGAAGTGTTTGGAGGATTAGCTCGAGCCGAACTCCAAACACTTAACTTTCTCATTTTTCGGAGGACAAGTTTTTCAAGCTCGAGCTTGACTTGCCTCTAGGCTTATCGTGTCCGAGTGTTTGGAGGATTGCTCGAGCCGAACTCCAAACACTTAACTCCATTTTCTCATTTTTCGGAGGACAAGCTTTTCAAGCTCGAGCTTGACTTGCCTCTGGGCTTATCGTGCCCGAAGTGTTTGGAGGGTTAGCTCGAGCCGAACTCCAAACACTTAGCAGAATGGTTTTCAAAAATTTTTGTAGACGCGTGCGCTTTTCATTGAATTTCAAAAAGAAGAGATTACACCGTTCGAATTCCTACGGATAATATTTTTTTAGATTGCTAATATTCCATGCCCGAGGTAGTTTATTTCCATCCACTCTTCTAACTCGTAAGCTCCTCCTAAGACTTTGATCACCCGAAGTGGGCCCTCCCAATTTGTGTCTAACTTCCCTTTGTTTTTACTCGCATCAGCCCTCCTTAGAACCAGATCTCCCACTTGGAAATTTCTCTTCATCACCTTACTATTGTATGCCGCCTTATTCTCTCTCTTATCCTTTCCATCTCGCAAAAAGGGCCATCTCTCTTTTTCATTAATCAAATCCAGATCCTCGCGCGTTAACCTCTCGTTCTCCTTTTCCTCGAACGTCTGAATTCTATGAGTTTCCATCCCGATCTCCGATGGTATCACTGCATCCATTCCATAAACCAAACTGAAAGGGCTCTCACTCGTGGCCTCCTTTGGGTTTGTTCGATAAGCCCATAACACCGAGCTCAGTTCTTGCACCCAAGCTCCTCCAGCTCTTTCCAATCTAGTCTTGAGTCCTTGTACCAGAATTCGGTTAGTCACCTCCACTTGACCATTAGCTTGTGGGTGCGCTACCGATGTGAAATGTTGATTAATTTTCATCTCTTCACACTGCCTTGATGCTAGCCCCATTAAATCGTGTTCCATTATCCGAAACAAGGACCTCGGCACTCCAAATCGGCACACGATGTTACGCCAAATGAACTTCATCATCGCATCCTCGCACTTCTTGCTAGAGCTTCTGCCTCAACCCACTTACTAAAATAGTCTATTGCCACCACCAGGAACTTACGCTGTCCTGATGCCGGGGGGAACGGCCCCCCAATATCGATTCCCCACTTAGCAAAAGGACATGCCGAACTCATTGTCATCGGCTCCTCACCGGGCCGATATATAAACGGCGCATGTACTTGACACTTCTCACAAGATTTCACGAACTTTTGAGCCTCGTTCTTTAGATACGGACGAAAAGTATCCACCCTCAACACCTTCCCCGATTAGAATCCTGGCACCCATGTGATTTCCACAATACCCCTCATGTATTTCTCTTAAGCACATACTCTCATTCTTTTTCCCAAGACACATCAACAACGGCATCCCAAATCCCTTTTTATACAAATTTTCTCCAATCATGCAAAACGAGTTGCTCGAATTTTCACCCGAGAAGCTTCTTTTTCTCGTCTTTCGGGAGGGAACCCTCCTTCAAATATGCGATGATAGGGATCCTCCATCATCTTCCTCTTCCAACACTCCCACCTCAAGATTTAAGGTCAAGTCTTCTTTGCAAAGCAAGGTAATGTGCCTCTCCCGAGCGCATTTCTCAAATAATCGGCTATCTTTGCCAAAAAGTCACCTGGCATTTTCTTCCGAGAGGTTGTGACAGATCTGTATCTTTCCTATCATCTTCTCCCGAGTCATGTATGTATCCACATATTTCTTCATTCGCTCTTCCCGAACTTCAAATTCTCCCATGATTTGATTATAGACTAACCGCAAGTCCAAATGGACCAAGACATTCGTTGCCCCCATTTCTATAGCCATCTTGATTCCTGGATAAAAGCCTCATACTAAACCGTTGTTGGAAAGTTTATAATCCAATCTCACTGCGAAGTCACTCTCCACCCCCTCTCGACTTATCAACACGATGCACGAATCCACATCCTGAGTGGCCACCGAACCATCCACAAATAAAATCCATACCCTCCCTCACTGGGCTTTTGTCAATTCTCGCACAAAGTCGCTTGCTTGTGCCTTAATTCTTTGTTTCCGCTCTGTAACTCTACCTCATATTCGCTTGAGTTCGATAGCCCACTTCACCACTCTACCCGCAACCTCTGGTTTGCTCAACACCGACTTCAAAGGAAAATTAGTTCTTACCACAATCTTATGTGAAAGAAAATAAGGCCTCAGCCTTCTGGCCGTGACTACCAGTGCTAATCTAGCCTTCTCAATCTCAGAATACCTGAGCTCCGCGTTCCTCAGCACCTTGCTAACATAGTATACTGGCTTCTGAACCGCCCCTTCTTCCGTCAGCAATACTGTACTAATCCCTTGCTCTCCCACCGAAATGTACAAATACAAAGGCTCTCCTGGAATTGGCTTAGTCAATAAGGATAACTTAGCCAAATATTCTTTCAACTCTTCAAATGCCGCCTGACATTCCTCATCCCAAGTAAATTTCCTAGACTTCCTCAACACTTTGAAAAATGGCAAACTCCGCTCCGCCGAACGAGAGATAAACCTATTCAAAGCAGCCAATTTTCCCGTCAAACTCTGCACATCCTTCACATCCTGAGGTGGAGCCATCTTTCGATTTCCCGCACCTTCTCGGGGATTAGCTTCAATGCCCTCCTCGATTACCATGTAGCCCAGGAATTTACCCGACCCCAAACGCACACTTCTTTGGGTTCGACTTCATCCGATATTTCCTCAGTGTTTCAAAAGTTTCTGCTAGATCTCTAGTATGGCTCTCGCCCTCACACTCTTCACCAACATATCATCAACATACACCTCCATATTCCGCCCCAACCGGTTTTGAAACATCTTATCTACCAATCTCGATAAGTTGCCCCGCATTTTTCAAACCGAAAGGCATAACGACATAAAAAAGGTGCCAAAAGAAGTAATAAAACTTACACGCTTCCTGGTCCTCCTCTCGCTAACCTCGATCCGGTGGTACCCTGCGAAGCATCCATCATATCTTGAGTAATTCACATCCCGACGCGTCAAGTCAACCAACCGATCTATCCACGACAATGGGTAGAAGTCCTTCGGCATACTTTATTCAAATCTCGGAAATCCACACACATCTTCCAATCGTCCCGCATTCTTGGGAACCAAGACGACATTGGATAACCATTCCGAAACCGTATTTCACGAACATGCCCGACCTCCAACAGTTTTTGCACCTCCGTACACGATCGCATCTTTCTTGGGACCAAAATTCCTTTTCCTCTATTTCACAGTGTCGGTATGAAGGATTTATGTTCAACTCCGTGCTCACTATGCTAGGATCAATACCAACCAACTCCTTCACCGACCACGCAAATACGTCCACTTTTTCTCGAGAAACTTGATCATCTCCTCCATTAGGTCCTCCCCCGAGGCGACTCCGATCTTGCAACCTTACTAGGGTCACCCGTCACCAATTCTCTCATCAACAACTCCTCATTCGGCATCACATGCTCTCACCGGATCTTCATCTAACTTGATGAGTTTCTCTTTACCCTTGCCATCATCATGAGCTACTCCCTTTTCGCCATCTCAAGACTTTTCACGTACAACTTCCTTGCCATGTACGATCCCCTTAACCTCTCCAACCTGGTCATCCATCGGGAATTTGATCTTTAAGTGATATATTGACACAATCGCTTGAAAAAGATTGAGGGAAGGTCTCCCAATTATCACATTGTATGATGATGGTGCATCAACCACCGTAAATCGCACCATCCTAGTTTTCTGTATGGTTCATTTCCCAAAGAGACGGGTAAATTAACCATCCCCAACTACTTTGAATCGAGCCCCGCAAAAACCGACTAGAGACGTATCCATTATCTCCAACTCCACTTGTAAATCCATCCGCCATAGCATTCAAAGAATAATATGTCGTGAGAGCTATCTGTATCCACAAAGACTCTCCGAACATCGTAATTTGCTATGGTTGCCGTGATAACGAGGGCATCACTATGAGGTGTTGCAATGCCCCTGCTATCCTTTGGCCCAAATTGGATGTTTGGTCCCACGACACCTGTTCCACCTCGTCATCCGCTCCCGAGCACGCTCGCAAAGAACGCTCTCACATAGCTCTTCCTGGCCCGCCGCGAGTCTCCGCTTGAGACGGACCCCTATAATCATCTCGAATCACCCCTTTCCGCGGCGACGGTGGGAGAAGATCCCGCTCCTCCTTCTCGCTTCTTCTCAGGCTCATGTCTCTGCTTTGGTAATTATTGTGACCCTTTCGATAATTACCCTTAGACCTCTTCTTATCCACATATACAAATTCCTTCAAATGACCCGCTTAGATCGGTCTCTCTATCTCATCCTTCAAATGGGTACATTGATCCGTTGTATGCCCATACTCGTTGTGGAACCCGCAAAACTCTTTGCACTTCTCCTTCCTCGCATTTCAAAGATAAGTTTTCGGCCACCTCAAATCGGATGGCGCTCAATCGCAATGAAAACATCCCCACGGGGAGCTACTAGGGGTGTATATTTCTCATACCTAGGCCTCCTCCTCCCATCGGATCGATTGGGAGGTTAGGGCTTCTTCGGGAGCTCTTTCATCTTTCTCATCCTTCCTCTCCTTTCTCTTACTCTCTTCTTCGCGTTTCATCTTCCTCGGCTTCCTCTAGATTGATGTACTTTTTTTCGGCCCTTGCCAGAGCTCAAATCAAATGTGCTTGTGGCTCTCTATCACCAGGGATTCAAAGAAATCCCCATCTTTCGGACACTTGGGCCAAAGCATTAGCCAAGATATCTTGGGTCGCCAAAAGCACCTCCAACTTCGCCTCCGTAAACCTCGAATATAGCTCCTCAAGCCTTCATCATCCTTTTGTAATTTAAACAAAGTCAACGGGTGTTTTTCGGTATCTCTGCAGCGAGTAAATTGGTGCAAAACATGATTTGAATTCATCAAAACTCCCCGATCGAATTAACAACAACTAAACCATCACGGCCGATTTAGTCAATGTGGTCGGAAACACCCGACACATCACTCCATCGAGAGAACCTATGGAGCATCGCGGCATTTTCAAAATAAAGACGGTGATCCCGAGGATCGGTGGTGCCATCATATTCAAAATTCAACGCGATACGAAGAGGGAGTTCATCACCATAATCTCTCTTTGAGAAAAGGGTTCCCTCCTCGATCGCGTTGTGCCACCTCCGTACACCTTCTTCTTCAACTCTCTCATCTCCTATGCGGATCATCCATCATCTCACTCCAATCCGGATCCGTCTCCATGGCCGTTTGAGTAAAGGCTGCGGAGGGCGATATCTTCCTCCAACACAGTGCCCTTCGACCCGCTCTCCCCGTGGGAGGAGGCCTCATTTCATGCCTGTGTCCGGCTGTGCCGCCGCGGGTGAACCACCTCTCGCATACGACTATCCACAACCTCCTCCACAATTTACCTTGATGTAGGAAGCCATTCTTTGAAAGAAACCGGGTCCCAAGCCATTCATTCTCATCATGGGATCGGCCTCGGCTACCCCCGAGGAGGGCAACCAACTCCCCACCAGCGCAAGCGTCGGACGTTCGCGCTCCCCGTCACCACTTCCTGGTGTTTCAATCGGAACCTCATCTAGATCATTCTCCAAATTCCTTCGTACATCCTCCTCCTACCTTGAACTCACGTCTTAAAACTCAAATTTCCCACCAGAGACGGCGCCAATTGGTCGATCATCAAAACACCACCGCCCAATAATCCACGCTCCGCCACACGATCGACTTGAGAACCCGCAACACTCTTGTTAGAAGGGGGGCCAAGGGTTTTCCGGCGTACCCACTCCGATGCTCAAGTCGATGGGTTTTAGAGAGAAGAAATATTGAATGTGTAAGAGAGTGTATTGATTCTAACCTCGGCGTGCCTTACTTGTGCCCTTTTATAGGTTTTGGAATTAGGGTTGCGTAGGCATCAAGCCACACTAAAAACCCTAATTAGCACACACAAAGCTGGGTTAATCGCCCGTGGGGCCATAGGACTACTAGGCCCAAAGAGGTCGATGAGGCCTTAAGTTGGCCCAATCAAGGTCCGGGCCCATCGTGGTCCTAGACCACTTAAGTTAGCCCAATCAAGATCCAGGCCCATCGGTGGTAGCCCTTAAGTTGCTGTCAAGGTCCTGCCCATCGCGTTGGTAGGCCCTTAAGTTGACCCAATCAAGGTCCAGGCCCATCGTCGGTTCATCCATCATAGGTCGGCCCAATGCCCTGAGATCGACCCAATAAGGCCACTCCTGGCCCAGGTATCTCACTAGGCTCATAGAAGTGGGTTCGGTGCTAATAGGTCGGCCCAATTTAGGGTTTTCCATACTGGATAAATAATCAATTGGAATTTGCAAGCGATTCAACCAGGAGCTCTGTTTAAGATCACGGGCCCTTAAAAACACACAAAACACATGATTTAGGTTGATTAAGAGGCTAATCCAGTTCAATCCAAAATAACCAAACAGACCCAAAATACATTACAAATTTATAAATATTTCAGAATTCTCCATACTCATGACATGAGTCATGTCATTCCCACAACAGCTACACCAGGTTTTTCAACTTCTTCTTCTTTTTTTTAATAATCAAAATGGTTCCTCGATAGCAGAAAACAATATACTAGTAAAATAATTATTGCGGGTGGGCTGCCATGATACTATTAATTAATCATTCTTTCAACATTTTCTGCTACTGCAAGTTTTTGGCCGTGGAAAAAGCCATGAGCTGAGCTCTGACCTGCCTGTGGATCGAGCAGCAATGGCCCTGCAGACATTGTTGCTGTTGTTTTTAGGACAAGTGGTGTCTTTTAATTTGGCCATTTCCAGCTTCACTGTTTCTTTGATCACCAATCAAGGTAAATCTCATCAAATTTTTTTCTCTCCGTGTAGTTTATCTTCTTAAATGTGTTGTTTCTTGAAACCAGCATGACATTTAATTGGTGTTAATGTTTCTTGATTCTGGGCTTTGGCTGATGTCGCTTAAAAGATTCAAATTAGGAAATAGATAGATTATACTTTTATGCAGTGTTCTAAAAAGCGCTAGGCGCTAGTCGGACGGTAGACTGGGATCTAGTGCTTAGGCGGAGCTTGGACGAGGTTAGGCGGGACTTGGTAGGGTTAGGTGTGACTTAATCGGAATAATAACATAGACGGACAAGGGGGTGTAGCGCTTAGACTGATACTAATCAGAGATACGCGGGGATTTTTAGAATAGTGCTTTTATGGTAGTTTTGTGGGTTTTGTGTAGGGGTGTCAATTTAGGACCCGACACGCAAACCCGACACGAAACCTAACACGAAATTAATGGGTATGGGTCCATGCTTCGGGGTCCGGTCGAAAATGGGTCGGACCCGACTAACTCCGCCAATTAAACAGGTCGGGTCCGGGTCAACCTACTATGACCCGTTTAACCCGTCTAACCCGTTTGTGAATTTAAATTTTTTTTACGTAAATAACTAATTGTAAGAAAAAACAACAAACAATACATATCTTTAAAACTCAAATGATAAAACCTCCTTAATTATGTATTTATTATTATTATGCATGTATTTTTGAATATTGTCCTCAAAATATGATTAGTATGTTATGTTATTTATGCAATTATGTTATTTCTTTTTGTATGTTGTGAATTGTAATATTGTTTATTGATCGAATAGTGTATGATAGTGATTGATTTTGAAAAAAATTAATTTATTCAGTTAAAACTAATAAATGTATATTAAAATAATTTCATTAAACGGGTTAAGTGGGTCGGGTCCGGGTTACCTGTGAAATAAGCAGGTCGGGTCCGGGTTCAATAATCTGACACGAATAATTAAACGGGTCGGTGCGGGTCGGTTGTTTAAACACGCGAACCTGCGAACCTGCACTGACGAACCCGGACCCAACCCAAATTGACACCCCTAGTTTTGTGTAGGTGTGGATGCACCACTTACTCTGTCATTCTTTACATACTTGGCTCTGGCTCTGGTGTATGGAACTATAACGCTGCACCGTCGCCAAAAATTTCTGGTAACCAATTTAGCCCTTTTCAATTTTCATTACTCTCAATTATTTTCAAGAAAACTTATGCATTGCAGAGAAATAATTTGCAGGGCTATCATTCAACACTATAATATTTCACTCAGTTCTTACTGAATGATTTTCGATTTTGCCTCTGTTACAGGACTTAAGAGTTAGGATCATGGTATTGTATTAATAGGAATATTTTCATGAAAATTGGTTTGAAAACTCTCTCAAAGTTAAATGTGGATGTCAAAAGGGTTAATTACAAAAATACCCTCTGGTTTAGCTTAATTACAAAATCACCAAGTTATCTTTCGAAAATACAAATACCCCTTGATTTGTTTGTATTTTACAAATTGCACCACAAGAGGAGGTATTTGTTAGGTAAATACAAACTCAATGGGGTGTTTGTAGCACATTAGGTGTTAATTGTAATTTTGAATGATAACTATAGTTTGTTGTAATTAGGCTAAACCTGAGGGGTAGTTTTGTAATAATCTCTATCAAAAATGGTATTGACTCAGTTGAGTATCCAAAAATGCAGGTCCGTTGGTATTGGTATCTTCTTCTAGGCTTTGTTGATGTCCAGGGCAATTTTCTTGGTAATGCCTGGTTGATTTTCACTTTCCCATGTCTTAACAAAACTGTGGTGAAATCGAATGTTTCCAAATTTATGCCATAGTCCACTCTTGTAGCAAATGTATATAAACTCCTGAATCGAATAATACTGGTTCAAAGTTTTCAATACTTCTCGCAACACAACCACCGCGTAAATTCATTTCATATTGATCAATTGCAGTTACTAAAGCTTATGAATACACATCAATTACCAGTGTGACGATATTGGATTGCTGGACGATTGCGTGGGTAATAATTCTCACATGGCTTGTCTTGGGTACACGATATTCTCTGTGGCAGTTCTTCGGGGCAGGAGTTTGTCTAGGCGGCCTTGCTCTAGTGCTTCTCTCTGATTATAAGCCTGGTGTTGAAGGTGACATTTTCTTGTCCTTATACTGATAAATCAATAATATCAATAGGGGTCCATTAAGCCATGCTCATCTCTGTCTATTATGGGTATAAACGAATCAAATAGAGTCGAACATAGTGATATTCAAGCTAGCTTGTTTGGATTTTTATCGCGCTTCAAAAATTGAGTTGAGCGAACTTCAAAAGATCACAAAAATCCAAATTATACTGATATTGTCAAAAAAGAACAAATTACCACCCAGAATTGTTGGGAAGTACATTAAGAATATGGATAATATAACACCAATTTTGCCTATCAGGTGGCTCGAAACCACTTTTTGGAGATACTCTCGTCATTGCAGGAACTGTTTTTCTATCAATGAGCAATGTTGGCATGGTTGGTGAAACTGTCTTGTGTTCTTCTCATGATATTATTGCTCGAAGCTCAAAAAATTGATTCTCATTTCAAAACTTGATGCTAGGATGAGGGTTATGTTACTTACATAATTATTAGACATATATTGTTATTACAGGAATTTTGTGTTAAGAAGAAAGACCGAGTTGAAGTAATGACAATGATTGGCGTGTTCGGCATGCTTGTGAGTGCGTTCGGGATGTATCCTTGTCTTTAAGCAAGCCAGAGAAATGGATTTTGCCATTTTGGTGCTTTTAATATAATGAGAAATTATTTTGTACTGTAAATGTTGTATTTCCTTAACTTGTTTTAGGGCTACATTGGAGAGGAAGAGCATTGAATCAATCAATTGGTCTCCTCAATTGGTAAGTGGACTGAAATATCTATTTTTTCTAATTAATCTTCGATACTAATTCATGGAAAATTTATTTGATCGCATTTTGTGTAGCATCAACTTGTTTTCGAACTAATCAACCATACAACTTAAAAAGTAAGAGTGACAATGATTCATGTCGCAACCTGACCCGTGAACCCGAAGCCGACCTGAATTGCCATCCCTAGCACAGTTACAGAAAGAATCTTAACATAAAATTATCAAGAAGGGTACACAACATAATTTAAGAAAAAAAGGCAATTACATTATAATGTGTGGTAATTGCTCTGTTGTTTGCAGGTATTAGCCTATGTTGGTTGCACGATATCGAGCTTTATGTTCTATTCACTCGGTCCTTTCGTTTTAAAGGTCAGCTTTATCTGCTGCTCAATCTTCCAGTAATTGATCATCCGTCATTTGTATCATATTTGAGTGTAAAAACATCATCAAGGGATGTAAACTGCTTTTCATATCAGTTTCTCTAATCCAAGGATCATCATACTGATACAGATGAGTGGAGCCACACTGTTCAATCTGTCTCTTCTAACATCTGATATGTGGGCAGTTGTAATTAGAATATTCATATATAAGCAACAGGTTTTCTTTTTTCTTGTTTTTATTCTCTCTTACATGTTTCTCTTGGAAATTGATGGAATTTACCCAACTAAACAGGTTTGATATAACTGTGAATTTGCAGGTTAAGTGGTTATACTATCCAGCTTATGCACTTGTGGCCCTTGGGATTTTCATTTACTCGAAAATGTATGTCTTGTGACAACTTCTACTACATCGATTTATTCGTTAAAAGGATAATTACAAAAGACCCCTGGAGTTTGGGCTAATTACCAAAAAAAAAAAAAACAGACATGTTTCAAAATTACAAAAAAAAAATCCTCTAGACTTGATTATGTCTTAGGGGTAACTGTATTATTTTTATAAACTTTAGGGGGACTTTTGAAATGTTTTTGCCTGAAACGAAATATGTAAGACTTAATCAAACTTTAAGGGGTTTTTGCAATTTTCAAAAACCTCTAGGTTTTTTTTTTTCTTTTTTTTTTTTTTGTAATTAGCCGGAACCTCATAGGGGTTTTGTAATTATCCGTTCTTTAGATTTAGAATTTTAGTGCACACTGAAATTTATCTAAATGTGAGTTAATAATAATGATTAATGAACCACATTAAAAAAATTGCATATGCAGGGAAAAAGATCATGACAACACACAAGTTGAGAATGCAAGTACTAATCAAGAGTATACTCTTCTTCGTGAAGAAAATGCAGATTTCAGAAATTGCACTCTGGTCCCATGAATCCTGTGGCAACAAATTAATAATGACACTTGACCCCTCCAACTTTTATATGGTGACAAACTGGGTGGTGTCAGGGAAATATTTTAGATTTCCATAGATATCATTAGTTTAGATATTTTTGATGCCTTCTGATTTTTTCATATTTCCAATAGGGCCGGCCCGGCCAAGGCACAGTCCATGCCCAAGCCCTGGCCCAGGCCCGAGGGCGGGGCCGGGCGCGCGTGTGGCTCTTTGTGATCATCCACATGTTATAGTTTATACAAAAAATAACACCTTCTAAGTAAATAAACTAGGAGAAAACTATGATTTGTATTCCATGTGAGATAAGGCGCAAAGTTTTCATTTCCCTTTACATAATCTTTACATAATGCCCATTTATGTGGCTACCTTCGTGTATTAACTTCTCACTCACCGAAATTCGATTTTGAGAAATAAAAATACTACGAACATCTACTCAGAAACGTAGATTAATAATATATAATTTAAACCCAAATTTCCAACAAAAAGAGCCCAAGCCCACCAAGCCCATCAAATGAGGTTTCATCCTAAAACTAATTGGTGATAGGAGAAGTAACTTCGTCAATTCATTAATCACCGAGCATGGGGCATGCTCTGATACCATGTTAAATTCGAGGGACTTGAGTGCAGGTCTCTCACACATGAAAGGTACCCAATATAGAAGAGAGCTCAAGTCCGCCCAAGTCCACCAAGTGAGTTTCATCCTAAAACCAATTGGTGATGGGAGGAGGAGCTCACTTGACTTATAAAGTGGATTTTCTTCCCTTATTTAATCAATGTGGGACATATCACAAATAACATATCTCAACAATTGCAAATATTTTAAATTGCGATTTTAGTCATAAATCTTATTAACAGAGCAGTGTGGTATGTTTTGGGTGGTTTTTGAAACATTACGATCACCACCTATTCACCCATAGGCCATAAGCACATATATATATTTCAATCGTTTTTTTTAGTCATTCCCATCAAGTCAAGATGTTTTTTAGCCATGTTTTTCAAACATATCTTTTTTAGCCATTTTGGGGTGCGAAAAAACCAATTTGTCCTTGAGTCAATTTAACTACACAAAAATACATATCCCTGTGACTTGCATCGAGTTACTGTGACTCGACATCGAGTTACAGTAACTTGATGTCGAGTTACTGTAAACTATAACTCGATGTCGAGTCACAATGACTCTATATCGAGTTATAGTTGTTAGAATTTTATTGTTTAGATTTTGATGAATGCCATGTAAAACTTAGAATAGAAAGTTGGCACCCCAATTCTTGTTGTAAAATGCATTGTAATAAATAGAGTGGCCGGTTAAATCATAAGTCACCTACGCCCTAACATGCAAGAAGACAATCAAGACTTGAAGGAAGACTCACGCGCGAGACAATTTGAGTATGGCAAAGAAGAGTAGACATGAACTCTATCGGAGAGCAAATGAGATGAGATGCGGTGAGTGGAGCATCGATCAAGTCAACTCAAGAAAAGTCAAGTCTCAAGTTGAAGTGACAAGAGTCATCCAATGATTGGAAGGCGACTCTAAGTCACCCGAGAAAGCAAGGAAATGCAATGGTCGAAGTCGAGAATCGTAAAAGAACCGTTGCCGTAAATCAAGAGACTTACTTAAACAAGTAATATCTCCATACCACCTTTCTCGAGTGCTCGGTCCCCGAAGCGTGCAAAAGGAATGAACCAATGGGAAGCACCACACCGTGTCGAACTCGAAAAGGTGAAAGAACAATTCATACGAGGAAATGGCAATTCCAAGAATCGCAACAAGACAAGCCAATCGTGCAAGTGACTTTAAAAAATAAGCTATCTCTTCAACGGGCAAATTTTTGAAAGTTCACTATAAAAGATCGAGGAGTTTGTTTGAGAAGAAGTATGACACACATGTGAGATATACAAGCATATTAGAAAAACTGAAATATTCTCAATCCTCAAGCTTTACATTACGAAGAACATCAATCCAACACTCACCGTGAAGGAAAGATAACTTCAATCGGTTGAAGAGGAAAATCTCAAAACAAGGGGTCTACATTCCGGGAAGGATTGTATGAAGGTTCAAGGTTGAACCAAGTCTTAAGCTTTTGGAGGGCTTCGTGATCAAATCCAAAGAGCTTGAGCAAGTGAGTTTGTAGTAGCAAGCGGCACCACCTGTGAAGAAGGCGAGTCGTGCGAGAAGCCAACCGAGTGATCAAGCGTCTCCCAGGCGAGTCCCAAAGGATCAAGTCGGTTGTGTGATCAAGACTTGTATCGGGATTACCACTTTGTAAACCGATCATTACCTAGTGGATTCCTCCAGGAGTTGGAGAAGAGAGGAGTAGAAGAATTACCCCATCTTCGAACCTCTATAAAAATTTATTGTGTCATTTACTTTTCACTTTAATTCTTGCATTTTTAACTCGCTTATATCTGTGATAAATTTGCTATCCACTCGATAACTTATAAGTACTAAATCAAGCACTAAATTCTTGCTTAATCAAACTTAAGGGTGTTAAGTCTTCCAATAAAACAAAACCACGATCGAGTTAATTTAGAGCCGACAATGAGTTACTCCATCAACAAAATTCGGTTGAGTCTCATTTGAGAGATTAACTCTACCGAGTGACTAAATTGATCATCCATCAAGGACACAAATTGTGTGTAGTATCAACTCTGAGATTTAAAAGGACTAAATCGAAAATTTGGTAAGGTTTATTCAACCCCCTTCTAAACCTTACACTTACACCCCTTGGGACCTACAGTGGTATCGGAGCGGTTGGTTCATTGAACCCTCCGCACCGTTCTTGAACTAGATCTCCAAACTTTTCAAAGTCTGCTTTAGTACTTAAATTTTCAAAACTCTTTTTATCATTAAAAGTTATTATCATGGAAGCAAATTTGACACGCATCCCTATGTTCACTATCGAAGAATTTGATGATTGGAAAATACGTATGCGAGCTCATCTATCAAAGCATTACATGATGAGATGTGGATAGTAATAGAAGATGGGCCTCTGCAGATCTTAAAGGTGAACACAATCGTCACGAAGAGTTGCACCGAAGGAGAAAGATGATCTTTGCCCCGGACACATGGTGGTTGAAAAACCAAGAACGAGTGGACAAATGATGACAGAAAAAGATACAACCTGGACAATGTAGCCAACGACATCCTTTACAAAACCTTAGACAAAGCCATGTTCAATAAAGTCAAATCATGCAAAACGGCTAAGAAATGGGGACAGTTTCGACATTGATTTGTGAAGGCTCGGAAAAATCAAAGAAAACAAATTATCGGTGGGTATCTGAAATTTGAGAACTTCAAAATGATCTCGGTGAAAACCTGGATCAACTGGATGCTCGGTTCACGAAATCACAAATGAGTATGTTCGCACTTGGGAAAGGAATATACACGAAGAAATGTGTATGAAGATCCTAAAAAGTCTTCCAAACAATGGGAAATGAAGGTCATGGCACGAGACATTCCATGGACCTATCAAAGACATCCAACCATGAACTATTCTCGGACCTCAAAGCCTACGAGTTTGAGCTAAGAAGAAAAGACCGGAAGAGACAAATTGTACCCAAAACAAATTGCTCTAATTGTTAAAGATGGGAAGAGAGTCCGAGGTCAAAGAAGTCATTGACCCGGAAGAAATAGCCCCGATGGTTAAGAGGTTCAACAAGTTCTTCAATAAGAACTACAAGAGAGGAAAGGGTGAATCTTCTAGAAGACACTCGGCTCCTCCAAATCAAGGAAGACATGTCAACCAAGAGAAATGATCATCAAAAAGTTGAGTATCAAAGGGGTGACAATCCAAGAATGGAAAGAGTCGATCAAAAGGTCAATATCTATGTTGAACTCAGAGACAACCAGGTCACTATGCCATTGATCGCTCATATCCTCGTAGTCAACAAATGACGAGGGGATGAAGAAAAAGAAAGAAAGGTCTTGAGAGAAAGAAGAGAAAAGAAAAAGCAATAATGGCTTAGAGATCATTAACAATGCAAGTCAAGAGAGACAATGATTGAGAGCATGAAGTTCGACTACTCAAGTGACTCGAAGAAGAAGCCGATCCGCTTGATGGCCAAAGAACAAGATCAACCTCCGACCAAGAAGATGAGGTACAATCTAACTCATCAAACTCGTACACCAAATGATAGTGATCGTGACACACACACTTCATCACCCACTCGATCTTTATGATTCATTAGGCAAAATGATGAAAGATTTTGAACACATTAAATCCTCACACACACTATTGAATGAGGAAAACAAATTTACTCAAAGTCAAAACTCAAAGTCGACTAAGGAGTCGAGTACTCTAAGTCAAATAGGTGATGAGAATGAAAGTTTAAAGGTGAAAATGCTAAATTAGTAGCGAGAAATTGCCGCTATAGAAAAGAGGAGAATGACCTCAAGAATGTTATTGCCTCATTCACTAGCATCTAAATCATTGGATGATCTTATTATGAGTCAAAGAGAATGTGGAGACAAGACAGGGCTTAGGATTTAATTCCTCCGTGCTATGTCAAACCTCAAAAGTAAATTTGGAAAAAGGATCTTCAAGTCATGAAGAGTCCGAAAAATCCAAAACTATAAATGTTGCACACACATTCACTCCAAAGCACAATAACAAGCAAACGGCCTTGGTTATAAGGGAAAAGGAAAATGTACCCGGTGAGTCTTACGAAAGGACAACGAGAAGAGATTCAAATGAGTCCTCAAAGAAACTCCAAACAAAAATACTCTGTAAAGAACAAGCGAGCTACCAAAACCCCAGAAAATCCATAAAAGAAATACATATGATGGGAATGGTAGAAAATATCCAAGCCAAGCCGATTGGAATAATGTGAACTATCAAAGATACACTTATGGAATATAAGCCCAAATGGCAAAGGCCTAGAACTCAAAAAAGGCCATTCCAAAAGCATAAGAGCTTTCATCAAAGACACATATGCACCTAGGCACTACACTCAAAGACACCACAATTACCTGAGGAAGGCAATTGCTAAAACACATATGCAGATATCTGAAAAAGAGACAAAATTTGTATGAACCTGAATCCCCAAGCAATTTGCCAGGATTAATTATGATTATGGCACGATAGATGGCAACCCCTTAGAGTCAAATCATTTGGCTATAGGTTGGTTGGATCATCTTATAATTTAACCCCTCAGACCCGCATAAGTATGGGTACCTAAAACTTAATTTCCTTGATTACGGTTCAAGAAGTGAAATGCGGAACCTGGTACATGGATAGTGGTTGTTCCGGACATATGACAGAAATAAGAAAAATCATCAAAATTCAAGGAAGTTAAAGGAGCAAAAGTCATATTTGGAGGAAATGAAGCTCCTGGTGAAATAAGAGGCACGGATCCATCAAGAGGAATGGATTAGAGATCACAGATGTTGCATATGTTGAAGGACTCAACTTCAATTTCTTGAGCATCGACAACTCTGTGACAAGGGCTACAATGTTGGATTCAACATGGGTATATGCCAAATCAAAGATATTGAATCAAATGAAGTTGTCTTTGCAAGGATGTAGACAAAAAATATGTATGTCGTGGATTGGTCAATCGCAACACCCAAAGACTAATTTACTAGCAAAAAGAGCACAAATTTGAATCAAGTTAGGTACATGGCACAAAAAAGATGAGTCACCCGAATTTCAAAACGATCAACAAACTTGCCGTAATCTTGTGGAAGGACTTCCCACTCGATATACAAAAAGGAGAGTATATGTGACGATGTCGAAAGGAAAACAAATCAAGTCATCATTCAAAGAAAAGACGTGCCCATCCTCAACAAGAATATTGATCCGCTTCATATGGATCTATTTGGCCCATGGAACCTCCGCCAAAGATAAGTGGAAAGAAATACACCTTGGTGGTAGTAGATGACTACTCAAGATATACATGGACAATATTCATGTGTAAGAAGAAAGAAACTCTACAAAAACTACCACAAATGAAAGAGGATTCAAAACGAGAAGAGCCAAACCATTATCAAAATAAGATCGGATAGAGAACCGAGTTTGTCAATGGAATAATAACTCAAGATTGTATTGAGAATGGTATTGGTCATGAACTATCAAGAACAAGGACTCCACAAACAGAATGGAGTTGCGAGAAAGAAAGAATAGAACCCTCAAAAGAAGCGGCAAGGACCATGTTAGTCAAGCGAGTTACCAAAAAGATTTTGGGTTGAAGCAATCAACACACTTGCTACACTCAAAACAAATGTATGATAAATAGACAAATGACAAAGACTCCTATGAGATCTGGATCGAAGAAAACCAAATGTTGCATATTTGAATATTTGGATGCAAATGCTTCATCCACAACAATGGCAAAGACAATCTAAAGGCTTTTGATGCTAAAGTCGATGAGAGTATCTTCTAGATACTCACCGAAGCAAAGCTTCTGAATACTCAACAAAAGGACTATGGTTGCGGAAGAATCCATTCATGTGGTATTTGATGAGCCAAATTTAAATGGAGAAGACATTGAAGAGTTAGGCGATAAGCTAAATCATCCAACCATACGAGAAGAGTCCCTATGTCAAGTTCGCTGGAATTATCAATTCGAAAGAAGATGAGATAGCCAATCTCAAAAACAATGGAAAATTTGCAGCTAAGTGATTACGAGAGAGTGACCCGAACACAAACCGCAAGTCGATCAATCCATCTAACTTACTCCAACCTCGATGTAAAATGGCTAAGAGACCATCCACGAACTTGTCATTGGAGATATAAGAGAAGGTGTCAAAACAAGATCCGAACTCAACAAGAAGCTATGTTCACATGCTTCATCTCGCAAAATAGAGCCCAAAGACATGTCACAAGCATTGGGCGACACACATTGGATTCAAGCAATGCAAGAAGAGCTGATTCATTTGAAAGAAATAAAGTATGGGAATTGGTGCAAAGACCCATACATCAAAATGTTATTGGAACCAAATGGGTGTTCGTAAATAAGATGAACGAGGAAGGTTCTGTGGTAAGAAACAAAGCAAGACTAGTAGCCAAAGGATATTGCCAAGAAGAATGGATAGATTTTGATGAAACATTTGCCCCTCGTAGCAAGATTGGAAGCTATAAGGATGTTTCTTGCCTATGCAGCTCACAAGAATTTCATTGTATATCGATGGATGTAAAAAGTGCATTCCTAAATGGTTTATTGGAAGAAGAAGTGTATGTTGAACAACCTCCAGGATTTGAGCAGAAGACTCTTGGAGATAAGGTATACAAACTCAAGAAAGCCCTGTATGGATTGAAACAGGCACCCCAGAGCATGGTATGATACCTTGTCACAATTCTTAATCGAAAATGGATTCACAAAAGGAAAAGTAGATAGAACACTTTTCGTAATTCAAGACAAGAAGAGTATTCTACTTGTTCAAATATATGTTGATGACATCATCTTTGGATCCACAAACAAAGAGTCGTGTGAAAAGTTTTCAAACCTCATGCAAAGTAAATTTGAAATGAGCATGATGGGAGAGTCGACATTCTTTCTTGGACTTCAAGTGAAACACCAAGGATGGAACCTTCATAAGTCGACAAAATACACCAGAGATTTAATGAAAAATTTGGTATGGAAGAGAAGTCTTCGTAAAAATACCAATGAACACATCCGTCAAAATGGACATGGATGCAAATGGTAAGCCTCAGTAGATCAAACAAGATCGAGCACTTATTGGATCATTGCTCTATCTCACAAAGAAGCGGCCGGACATCACCTTTCTTTGTAGGTGTATGTGCAAGATTTCAATCTGCTCCAAAAGAGAGCCATATGACAAGCAGCTAAGAGAATATTGAGATACTTGAAAGGAAGCCAAGAAGAGGCCTATGGTATCCAAAGGAAGGTGGATTCAAGCTAATTGGCTATTCAGATTTTGACTATCTTTGGATGCCGAGTGAATAGGAAGAGCACTTCGGGCACATGTCAAATGCTAGGAAACAGGTGATTTCTGGTTTAGCAAGAAGCAAAACTCAATAGCCACCTCTACAAAGCCGGCGAGAATACATAGTTGCAAAACAAGTTGCCCAAGTCCTATGGATGAGACAACAATTGAGAGACTATGAAGTTGAAGAAAAAGAAATTCCAATCATGTGTGATAACACAAGTGCAATGCAATCACACAAAATCTGTGTTGCACTCAAGAACAAAACATATTGATGTCGATATCACTTTATAAGAGATCATGTTGAAAAGAAGGACATCATCCTGGAATATATCTCAACCGATAAACAACTAGCCGACATCTTCACAAAACCACTATGTGAGTCAAGATTTGAAGAACTCAAGCATGAGTTGGGGCTAATTGAGTGAGCCGACACTCGAGGCGAATCAAAGAAGAGAAATGGAACAGAAAAAGGGTGAAAAAGAGTCGAAAACAAATCACCGATGTAATCACCAGATCGGAAAAGACAACTACACCGAGTCACCGATAGCTGAGTCACTAAGAGAACTATGAGAAGTAGAGTTAAATCGGCTAAGGGATAAGTTTGAATAACTTATGAGCAAAATGACAAAAACGCATCGTTTTGACTAAGCGGGAATGTTTTTAAGGAATACGTCGAAGATAATGATGATGTGTACAAACATAAAGTCGCACACCAAACTTATGATTGGATATAAATGCTACCGCATTAAATACGAGACATTAAATGCTCAATAAAGGCGTGCAAAATCCAAGCCGTTGATTTCGATCACATTTCAAAACCACCCGCACGCCCTTTC
Source organism: Rehmannia glutinosa (assembly GCA_016081115.2). Taxonomy (NCBI): domain Eukaryota; kingdom Viridiplantae; phylum Streptophyta; class Magnoliopsida; order Lamiales; family Orobanchaceae; genus Rehmannia; species Rehmannia glutinosa. Next base: position 168,855 of record JABTTQ020000352.1, on the reverse strand, counting down.
ATAAACCATATTTAAACCATTTTCGCTTCGTTTCTCTCTCACACTTCTAAAATCAAGTATCTCTTTCTCTCAAAAGCAAAGGCAAAATACTCTCGAAGCCCTATCTATCTCCAAGTCAATCTCTCGAGTTTTTCCTTGATATAATCCCGAAAATGGCACCAACTTATGACTTTACCAAGTTAGGAAAGCAAATCCACACCGGCTCTACGGTGGATTTTTACGGAATGATGAAACAGGGTCCGACGACACCCTAGTGAAGAAAATCGGCCGAGAAGTTGGAAACGTCCCGGACTAAAACTGTTTCTAACGATAGAATATCCGATGACCTATGTGGAGGAGGTTGCACAATTCTACGTGAATGTTGAGATTCACGATGAAGGAATAAAGTCATCATTCACGGAAAAGCGGTGACTATCTCTCGCCAAGGATTTGGTGAACATTGCTCACTACCAGCGAGAGGAGCATCGTGAGATTAACGGCGATGTCAACCTGGGCCGATGCTTGGAAAAAAATAGCCAAGCCCGACTTTCTTTGATAAAATAGTGTATACAAACAAGAGACTCAAGGAGGATTATCACAAGTCATTGGACATAGTTGCCAAATGTATCGACATCAAATTTGGCGCTTTGACCAACTATCAAAGGCAAAGCTGGATTGTAATGGCCGCAATCATCGCAGAAAAGAAAGATAAACCAAATTTGAGTTTGTCTACAAAGCAGACTCTGCCGAACGTGGGAACAAATCCTTCAAGGAAGATGGCTCATTTGGAGGATCCCTAGGATATGGCCTAGTGATTGGCCGGCTATTGGAGGTGAAAGGAGTCCTCTTAGACATGGGAAGGCATTCCATGTTAACAAGAGGATGTTGAGCAAACCTCGTCGGCGCTCGAAGAGAGCCTACGCCAAGAGAGCGACACTAGTGAGGGGGAATCAATCGACCACTGAAGATATAGTCAAGTTTCCTCTCCACCCAAGAAGAAAAGTTGCCCTCGTACTGCTAAGAAGACCGTTGTCCCCGCAAAGAAAGAAAAAACCAAACATGCTCCCGCCCGCAGCAGAGTCACCCGCCCAAAGCGTGTCTCCGCCCAGCAGCCGGTCGAGAAAGACTCACAAATACCTTCTCCGATCGTCAAAAAGAGGAGAATCGAGAAGCCACGATGGCCCGGTCCTCGAGAAAAAGACACCCAAGACCCCCGCCGCACAAGACTCGAGAGGCCACCATCTCTCAACCGAGAAATTCCCCCGTACAAACTAGGAGACAAAGAAGAATCATCAAGCACTCGAGTTGAGAAACCAAATGAGTCACCACTCGGCTAGAGCAGATCTGGAGATGGCTGGAGAAGTAGAGTCTCCAGGATGTAGTTGATGAAACTTGCCAAGTCTGGTGGCGATCAGAGAGAGGCAACTCAAGACACCGCCTTTGTAGTTCACACAACAAACACAAGAAGAAATCACTGGAGCGGATAGTGATGTAATGATCCTATCTCCCACCTTACCCGGACATCCAAAATCGTCTGCGGTGAGTGGAGGAAATGGAAGTTAAGTAAGTCAAGGAAATGGTTCCAACGGCTGAGTTTATAGAAGAAGATGAGGAATCGCTAAATTTCCTCGACTAAACATCATGCTCCTCAAAGACTTGATGAAGACAATCGCTTAGACATCCTGCAGATTTTCAAGGAAAAGGAGAGAGAAAAGCAAGTCGAGGAAGCGAAGACGTGAGAAGCAAGCATCCGCCCCTATCTCCCAGCACCCGTAACACACACATCCTCTCCTTGATGCTTCTCTGACAGCGGTGATGAGGATCGGGAGAATCTCAGCCGCTACTGAGAGAGTTGCAAATGCGCAAAGAAGCATTGCATGAATCCGAGAATCCTTCACGAGCAAAGACCGATGGAGGGACCAGGAGAGTCCTCCGAAACACACCGAAATCGATCCAATGGGAGTGGTTCAACAAATAGCCATTATTGTTGCTTTGCCACCACTTCCCACTCACTCGGAAGAAGGCATAAGGGAGTCAGTGCGATGAAACGGGATAATGGGGACCCCAACAGCCAACCCCTATTGAAGGTGTTTTACCACCCGCCCCAACGGCCGAACATACAATCAAAACAACCGGGAGTTTGGAGACGAGTGACCCCATTCCAAGTCACTCACCGTGCGCCCGAGGAAACTCCTCCACTGCAGCAAAGGTCGGAGGATACTGCAGATGACTCCACAACGAATCAAGGAGGCGAAAAAGAGAAATTACAAACACAAGAAGAACAACAAGTTGCCATCAACGAAGCTCGAGATGATTGAGACTGTCTCACCGAGGTGCCAACTCGCTCAAGCTAATGACGCTGCTGATGCGAAATGAGGCACATGAAGGAACAACCTGGGAGTTAACACTTTGGGCGATGAAAGTGCAATCCATGGGGTTGAGACTCCAATGGATGCCACCGTAGAAGACCCTAAGACATAGTGACATCACGTCGAAAGGGAGACCAAGGCCTCATTGCGAGAGAGACTCGCCGAGGTAGTGCGAAGGCCCACGGGAGGTTGAGACTTCCCCGGGTAAAGAAGCGATGTAGAGAACATCCCTCCTGCTATCATCGACCCATCCGAGAAGGAGATAAGCGCACTTCATGATTCCCGTGACAATCCTAATGTCACTTTTCCGGGATCGGAAGGCGAAGAAAGAAGTCGAGTCATCCCCCGTGACAAATTCAAAAGACTCACCGCGGATGTTCCAAGCACGAGCAAGTCTCGATCCCAAGACTACTCAAAACCTTTAACTTTGATGATGAGCCACCAATGGAAATCTCATCATCGTCCGATGACGCTTCGATAAGGCCGAGGACCAGATCTCTGAAATGGAAAAATCACCGAGACCAACGGTTGTTAAGACAACCGAGGCTCAGCAAGCGGGTCCTACTTCACAACAAAACCCACCAACCGAGAGACCACCTACGCGAGCCCCTCAAGTCAGCAGCAGGTCGATTCCTAAAAGAACTTCACGCGCACCGCTCATCATCGAACAAATCCCGGTGGGCGGTGATGAATCTTTTATAGAATCCTTTCCTTTTTCCCTGGAGTACCCGACCTCCATGAAGAATCGAGAATGAACGCGCACGCTATCACGCACCAGCTCTTTTTCTCATCAGTACCATTGTTCCACCGCTTATGACTTTGATGTTGTATGGCCATCACCGCAACGGAAGAATCACCAAGTCCGAGAGGTGTTCAAGGCACTATTTGCCGAGGTTGAACGGATGGAGAGGCATCAGCCTCTTTGGATATCTGATCGGACAACAGAGATGCCAACCTTACAACCGACTTGAGAGGCATAACAAGAATAAGGGAATGGTGGCAAAAAGAAGAAACAATGCGTGTGGAACAAGTCGATTTTTCAGACATTGTTCAACAAGTCTTTGTATGGAGAGTGAAAATGTTGATGCAAAAACAAAGTCGAGAGAACATATTGAGCATATACATGAAGCTCACACTACCGAGATAAAGTTGCTGCGTGAGCAAAATACAAATGATCTACAAGCGTTTGGAAGAACACATGACAAGAAAATTCAGCATTCTCATGGCCGAGATGAAGTGATTTCAGAATCCAACGCTACTCGATCCGAATTCCGTCTTTGCCGCATACAACGCAAAAGACTCGAAGTAGAACTCGGCCATCGAAGACTTCGACTTCATGCTTGCCAAGATGTTCCCCGGGTTTCTCTATCCTTTGATGATGCCAAAAAGGGGAAGAGGAATACCTTAAAGCGCTAAAATATGAAGTCGAGAAGAAAGGAGGAGCAAATGAGAAGGAAAATCACCCGAGGAAGTCTTGAAACAAAAGAAATGAAAGCTTGTTGAGGGGAAGGGTCGACGGATGTGACTTTGATGATTGCACAAACCCCCCCAACAAGGTCCTCACACAAACATTATAAGCGGCAAACTCCCCTCGACTCGCCACTCCAACACTGCTATATCCATGGCCGATAAGAGAAAACTATTGAAGCGAGGGATGAAGGAAGTGGAAGGTAGAATGGATGCCCGAATCATGAACATCTTGAAAGAACACGGAGGCATTCCAAGAGATGCAGACACTTATGCCATCTCGGATGTCGGGACAGAGCCACGATCAGTTGATGAATTTAAAACGCCGAATCTGAGGGATACTTTGCAAATATGTCTATGGCTCAAGCTTGGGACTTGTCTTGGGAAAAGGGTCTCACGATATGTGAAGAAGGCGACAGCGCGAGACTACCTAAGATCCTCTGTCACTCACCGGTCACTCACCGGAAAGAAGACCAAGACAAGATACGCCTGCAGGTAGGGAGGAAGAAGCGAGAGTGGAGGAAGAAGCTTGGACTCCAGGCCTCCGCCCAAAACATTGAATACGTGGATCCGGGAAAGAAAGGAGGGATCTCTTGGTGGGCTTGACCAAGTAGCAAATTTGCAAGTGGTTAAAACTAACGCCGAGTATGTGAAAAGACTAGAAGAAAAAATAAGAGACAAACTCATCTATGGGAGGAGACAGAAAGAATAAGTAGAGATGAAGGCTGCGAGGAAGGCATATGAAAAGAAAAAGAAGGCGGTGATGAAGAGAAAAAGAGAAGGAGAGAAGAAGATCTTGATCAAGATGAAAGAAGGGACAAAAGGAGATGAAGTGTTCTTTGTCCACCCTTCGTGTATTGTATTATGTAAATACATACAATGTAAGTCTTCCGTAATAAAGCTATAAATTCTTTATTTTTTTGTGAAGACAAATATGTGCTCGATACACCTTGTAAACAAAGTTGTGTAAAAGAACAAGAATGATATGATTAATAAACGGATCTATTCTCAAGCGCATACATTCTATGTCAATACACTATCTGTATGTATCTTTGCTATTTGCATTTTTGAATGGTTTAAGTTTTGGCATCATCAAAAAGGGGGAAATTGTTAGGAATTTTATTGTTTAGATTTTGATGAATGCCATGTAAAACTTAGAATAGAAAGTTGGCACCCTAATTCTTTTGTAAAATGCATTGTAATAAATAGAAATGGCTGCCGAGTTAAGTCGCCTACGCCCTAACATGCAAAGACAAGACAATCAAGACTTGAAGGAAGACTCACCGCGAGACAGTGAGTATGGCAAAAAAGAGTAGACATGAACTCTCTTTGGAGGAGCAAATGAGATGCGGTGAGTGGAGCATCGATCAAGTCAACTCAAGAAAAGCCAAGTCTCAAGTTGAAGTGACGGAAGAGTCATCCATGATTGGAAGGCGACTCTAAGTCACCTGGGGAAAGCAAGGAACTGCGATCAAGTCGAGGTAATCGTAAAAGAACCGTTGCACGTAAATCAAGAGACTTACTTAAACAAGTAATATCTCCATACCACCTTTCTGAGTGCTCACCCCGTGCAAAAGGAATGAACCAATGGGAAGAACCACACCGTGTCGAACTCGAAAAGGTGAAAGAACAATTCATACGAGGAAATGGCAATTCCAAGAATCGCAACAAGACAAGCCAACGATCGCAAGTGACTTTAAAAAATAAGCCTATCTCTTCAACGGGCAAATTTTTGAAAGTTCACTATAAAAGACGAGGAGTTTGTTTGAGAAGAAGTATGACACACATGTGAGATATACAAGCATATTAGAAAAAGCTGAAATATTCTCAATCCTCAAGCCTACATTACGAAGAACATCAATCCAACACTCACCTGTGAAGGAAAGATAACTTCAATCGCCTGAAGAGGAAAATACGAAAACAAGGGGTCTACATTCCGGGAAGGATTGTAGGAAGGTTCAAGGTTGAACCAAGTCTTAAGCTTTTGGAGGGGCTTCGTGATCAAATCCAAAGAGCTTGAGCAAGTGAGTCAGTAGTAGCAAAGGCAATACTGTTGATAAGGGTCTTTTTATGCATGTTTTATGTGTATATTTGAGTAGTATTCGAGTTATTTTATTGTTAGTTTTATAAATTTTTGATTGTACATAGTTCATATTACTCCGGTGCTTTTATTGATGTAGATTGACCATTTGGGGCTAATTTTGGTGAATTTCGGACCATGGATTCATGTCAAAACATACCGGGGAGTTTAAGGATGCAAAAACGCTCGAAATTCCAAGCCAAACGCGCGTCATTTCGGGGCCTTTTTGGTCCAACACGGGCGGGGGTGTCGGGCAACACGGCCGTGTTCACGCCGGAGCTAAAAACTCGATTTTTCGCACAAAACAGCCTCCGACACGGCCAGGCCGTGTTCCCCAACACGGCCAGTCGAGAGAGACACGGCCTGGCCGTGTTGGGAGCACGCGACCATGTTTCCCCGCCCGTGTTGGACCAAAAAAGCCCCGAAATGACGCGTTTGGCTTGGAATTTCGAGCGTTTTTGCATCCTTAAACTCCCGGTATGTTTTGACATGAATCCATGGTCCGAAATTCACCAAAATTAGCCCCAAATGGTCAATCTACATCAATAAAAGACTCTGGAGTAATATGAACTATGTACAATCAAAAATTTATAAAACTAACAATAAAATAACTCGAATACTACTCAAATATACACATAAAACATGCATAAAAAGACCCTTATCAAACCACCTCAACTTTGAACTTTGCTTGTCCTCAAGCAAAACATTATATCAAAAAGAGGGATTCAATAAATCACAACACAAAATTTTTTTTTTTTTTTTTTCAACACATTGAACACAAGCATCAAGTTCTTAGCCTTCTCAACCCGAATTAACCATTCAAGAAAAAAATTATTTTGCAAAGCGATCGATTGTCAAGAAAGACCGTAATATCATTAGGCATTATTGAGACTTGAAATCATCACGCCACAAATATTGATAGTTATGAACAACTTCAATTCAATAACGCCATGAAAATACAAGAATTCAATAGATCATTGTAGTTAGCTTACTAGTCATATAACCAAGCTTCTTGAACTTTATTGGTATGAGAAGTCAAGGAGTATTCATTCTCCTCTTTTTTCTTTTTTTTTTTTTTCCTTTTTTTTTTTTTTTGGACCTTTCGAGATATGCTTCCACTAGGTTTATATTTTGAATTTCTGTTCAAACACTCCTAGGGTGGTTTTCCATACTCATATTCGTGTCGCCGTTTTACGTAAAAGACAAACATGGGGCTCATGAATGCTCTTAGTTACTAATCAACAACAAATAGAGGAGTATAACCTCGATTGGTCCGTTTTTTTTTCTTCTTTTTATTTTTTTTTCATTTTTCTCTTTCTCTTTTTTTTATTCGCAAGCTTGGTTTAACAACTCGTTAACCACTACTAAATCACGAGTTCTCAGACGTTCATAGCGCTAGGTATCGTCGTATATGCCTTAACACATCAAGTATTTATGGTGTTAGAAATCTCATCAAAATTTTGCCTGCATCCACGTCAATCTATCCTAGACAATCAATTGCTTCACATTGAAAACACAAATTAACAAGTTAATGTAGGTATAATTGGGCTAAGTTATTGACTAGCAAACATTTAATTTGTTAAAAAAAAAAATCATATCTCTCACAAACAAGCATACAAGCATTCCGAAAATGTTATTGTACCCACCTCCAACTTTATGATTCACATTGTCCTCAATGTGAAAGAAAGAAATGGACAAACACACACAACACACTCAAAAAAAAAAAAGCAAAGAAACTAGAATGATATAAAAGAAGTGGAAAAAGAAAAATACAACCTTACTACAATAGTGGAATCGGTGTTGAGTGATCATTGGGTTGTTTTGGTACGGGACCTTCAACGGCATCTTCATACCTAATCAAAGTTAAGCAATACACAACTCGAACACCGTGAAATCTCAAATATTCCCAATTAGGACAACCAAGAAGATGTTCAAGAGTTTTTTTTTATTTGAAAATGACTCTAGGACTTGTGATTATTTTGAAAGAAAATAAAATGAATGAAAATAATTGCACACAAACATCGGGTTGCCTCCCGGGTAGCGCTTCTTAACGTCATATAGCCGGACCATTTCACCTAAATGTGAAGATTTAATCGGGCGAGCCTTGAACTTATGAAAAATTTTATCTCTTTGAACAACATCGCCACCCATATCGATTTTTGAACAATTGACCTTCATGGTCCTATTTTTACCGCATGTTATTCTCAAAATGGGATTTATCTGTGGAAACTTTTGCACATTGAACATCACATACTTTCGAGGATTTATTAGAAGACATATCAAGCAAAGAATCATTTATCCTTGTCTCAATCAAGTTTATAGGAAAACAAGTATCATTTATAGGATTTCTCAAAGGAATTTTAAAGATAACTTGTTCACCCCTACTCTCAAAGTAAGCTTTCCATCATGCACATCAATGAGAGATTTAGCGGTAGCCAAAAAGGGACGCCCTAGAATTAAGGGAACTTCTATATCATCATGCATGTCAAGAATAATAAAATCAACTGGGAATATGAATTTATCAATCTTAACTAGCACATCTTTAACAATACCTCTAGGATGTTTAATCGATTTATCGGCTAATTGAATGTCCATCCTAATAGGTTTAAGTTCACTTAATTCCGCATGCTTGAATGTTTCATAAGACATCACGTTGATACTAGCTCCTAAGTCGGCTAGTGCCCTATCAACAGGTAAACCATCAATTGTGCAAGGGATAATAAAGCTTCCTGGATCATTAAATTTTTGTGGTAGTTCATTGGAAGGACATTTATCATTCAATCGCACATTCGATAATTTATTAAGCTTATTTTCACTAGGAATGATGTCATTAAGATCCCTAACATGCTTTGAATGAGGGTCAACAAATGGATTATTGGCATGTAATTGTTTGAAAGAATCAAGTACTTACCAAATTTGTCCTCCCTTCTATCTTCTTCGGTTAGACTCGTTAAGGGATCTTGGGCTTGTATTCTCGCAACCTCCTTTTTCATGAGATTTTCTTTGGGCATGTCATCCTCCACGTATTTCTACGCATGGCGGCATTGGCATAATCATGCTCATGTGGAAAACGATGGTGATTGCCTTTACGTGCTCCCCTTGGTTTGACTCGATATTACCCGACAAACTACCTTGTGGCCTTTCGAAATCATCTTCGCAATCGGCTATTTGGTTTTCCAGATTATGGATAGATGCCTCTTGATTTCTCAAGGATGTTTCCACCGCCTGGAATCGGGTATCTGTTGATTGCACAAACTTTGTTATAAGATCTTCCAAGTTAGGCTTACCTTGATTTGGTTGAAATCCGGGAGACGTGTGTAGATCAGGATTGGGATTAGGTCGTGGTTGGCCTTGATTTCCCCAACCGAAATTAGGATGTTGTCGCCACCCAGGATTATATGTGTTCTTTGTAAGGATTACTTGGGTAATTTCGCCTTGATTCCCAACGTAATTAGCATGTTCGGCGTGAGGTTTTGTGTGTGGACAGTCCCGATGATTATGCAATCCTCCGCAAGTTTCACAAGATAAAACATGCGGTGGTGGTGGTTTAGGAGCTGCTAGATCGTCGATCTTTTGGGTCAATGCTTCGACACATGCGGCGAGCGTAACTACCGCATCTGCATTATACACACCAACTGACCTGTTAGTTTTACCTCGTATGGATTGCCATTGGTAGCCGTTCATGGCCATTCCCTCAATCAAATCCTGAGCGGCTTTCGGCGTTTTGTTATTAAGAGTTCCCCGACCGCTGCATCGCATCGATCATTTGTCTTGTTGCGAGAAAGTAGCCCATTATAAAATGTTTGGACTTGCATCCAAATAGGTAGGCCATGGTGTGGGCATTTCCGCAATAATTCTTTGAATCTCTCCCAAGTGTCGTACAAGGTCTCGTCACCTTCTTGAGTGAATGAAGAGATTTCATTCCTCAATCGTGCGATTTTGGCGGTGGAAAATATTTCAAAAGGAACTTTTCGGCCATGATGTTCCACGTTGTAATCGTTCCCTTTGGCAAAGTATTTAGCCATTGTTTAGCCCGTCCCCGAAGAGTAAATGGGAATAGGCGTAAACGGATGGCATCATCAGAGACCCCATTTATTTTGAATGTATCGCAAATTTCAAGGAAATTCGCGATATGATTATTTGGATCTTCGTCCGGTAGGCCGTCGAATTGAACAAATTGTTGCACCATTTGAATGACATTCGGTTTGATTTCGAAATTATTGGTCGCAATGAAGAGCCTTACGATACTAGACGATGTGCCGTCCATAGACGGCTTGGCGTAGTCGTACATGGTTCTTTGTTGTTCATCCGCCATATCGGGATCCTTGCTTTCGTTAGTATCCTCCTCGTGGTCTGTACTAATACTTTCCTCTGTGTTGCTACCGGCGGTCTCGCGCTTCCAAATTCGGCGACGAGTAGGCATGCACTGTAGTAAACAAGGAGGATAAGTATAATCCAAGACTTACAAAGATAGATACCTAGAAAGACAATTGATGAAAATAAAAAAAATGATTAAATTAACAAAAATAAGGTGTTCTTAATATTACAATCCCCGGCAACGGCGCCAAAAACTTGATGGCTCAAAAGCTACCTTTAAAACCGTAGGCAAGTGCACCTATCATTTTATAGTATAGATTATTGAGTCACGAGTGTCATTCCCACGAGGATTGTAAGTACTAATAATTGCCGTCTTTTTGTTATTTAATCTACAATTTTCAGAGTTTTTGTTTGATGAAAAAGGAAAACAAATTATAAATTGTAAAAATGAAGGAAGATTTGTAAAATAAGAAATCAAGAGATAGAAATGTGTTTGAATGTAAATCCCTCTAGAATGTTTTTGTGATTTGACAAGTTAAAAATACAACCGTAAGCCCTTAAGCAAAAACCAACCTCTTTTAATAAAATCTCATGTCTTGTGGACCGTAGAAATTCCCAATTTAAGTTAAACCCTTTCTCAAGGCGAAAAACTTCTAATCTCAAGTTGATTAAGCGAAATCTCTTTCTAGTTAAAACCCCAAAAACACAACATTATAACGATTTGTGAATTCCCATATTAGGTTTGACCCTAATCCGGAAAGATTTATGTCGTCCCTATATCTAGGATTGCATGCAACTCTTTTCACTTATATAGGTTCTATTTCACCATGAATCTCTCGATTTCCGGATGAAAAATAAACTTCAAATCAATATTGCGCATATATCAATTGAATGAACGAAGCATAATATAAGTGAATCACACAAAATATGAAGATTTTATTAAAAACATACACACCTTAATCACAAATCCATTCTAGAGTTCATTACATTCAAACACTAGGAGTTTTAGCTACACATGCTTTTGACACAAGAATAAATTACACAAGAAGATGTAAACATTGTAGACATGGTGTACTTATCTTTATCAAAATCTCAATTGAATTGATGATGTTGCTCAGCCTTCCCCATGTTGCCTCAAGCTTACTCCTCCAAGACCCCTTGATCCCAATTCTACTTAATGAAATGAATACAACGAATATTTTAAGTATCTAATGAATTGAATCTCCCAATTTCAACCCTTGGCTTTTATAGGCAACCAATACATTGATAGTACTCTATCTTATTAAACAATCACCCCCATTTTCCTTGTTGGTTGGTGAATTCTTGTATTCAAGTGATGAGGAGGGGACATGGAGACATGTTTCAGCAAAATAGGGTGTTAAAAGTGTACAAAAGTGGCCAAAATGGGTTGGTTGGTGAGTTTTCCCCAAATTCCGCAAAGAAACGTTGCAAAAGAGGTCCGGACACGCCGTGTCGCCGACACGGCCAGGCCGTCTTTGTTTAATTGTGCAGCACTCCGTCAACCGCCGTGTTGGGAAGCACGGCCATGTCGACGGAGTGCCTGCACACCAAATAGCACGGCCTGGCCGCGTGCTCGGCGACACGGGCGTGTCCGGACCTCTTTTTGCAACTTTTCTTTGCGGAATTTGGGGAAAACTCACCAACCAACCCATTTTAGCCACTTTGTACACACTTTTAACACCCTATTTTGTCTGAAACATGTCTCCATGTCCCCTCCCTCATCACTTGAATACAAGAATTCACCAACCAACAAGAAAATGGGGTGATTGTTTAATAAGATAGAGTACTATCAATGTATTGGTTGCCTATAAAAGCCAAGGGTTGAAATTGGGAGATTCAATTCATTAGATACTCGAAAAATATTCATTGTATTCATTTCATTAAGTAGAATTGGGATCAAGGGTCTTGAGGAGTAAGCTGAGGCAACATTCGTATGGGAAGAGGCTTGGAGCAACATCATCAAGTCAATTGAGATTTTGATAAAGATAAGTACACCATGTCTACAATGTTTACATCTTCTGTGTAATTTATTCTTGTGTCAAAAGCATGTGTAGCTAAAACTCCTAAAGTGTTTGAATGTAATGAACTCTAGAATGGATTTGTGATTAAGGTGTGTATGTTTTTAATAAAATCTTCATATTTTGTGTGATTCACTTATATTATGCTTCGTTCATTCGAATTGATATATGCGCAATATTGATTTGAAGTTTATTTTTCATCCGGAAATCGAGAGATTCATGGTGAAATAGAACCTATATAAGTGAAAAGAGTTGCATGCAATCCTAGATATAGACGACATAAATCTTCCGGATTAGGGTCAAACCTAATATGGGAATTCACAAATCGTTATAATGTCAGTCTTGGGGTTTTAACTAGAAGAGATTTCGATTAATCAACTTGAGATTAGAAGTTTTTCGCCTTGAGAAAGGGTTTAACTTAAATTGGGAATTTCTACGGTCCACAAGACGTGAGATTTTATTAAAAGAGGTTGGTTTTTGCTTAAAGGGCTTACGGTTGTATTTTTAACTTGTCAAATCACAAAAACATTCTGAGGGATTTACATTCAAACACATTTCTATCTCTTGATTTCTTATTTTACAAATCTTCCTTCATTTTTATAATTTATAATTTGTTTTCCTTTTTCATCAAACAAAAACTCTGAAAATTGTAGATTAAATAACAAAAAGACGGCAATTATTAGTACTTACAATCCTCGTGGGAATGACACTTTGCACTCAATAATCTATACTATAAAATGATAGGTGCACTTGCCTACGGTTTTAAAGGTAGCTTTTGAGCCATCACCGTGAAGAAATAGTCGAGTCGAGAAGCCGGTGAGTGATCAAGGCGTCTCGGATCGAGTCCCAAAGGATCAAGTCGATTGTGTGATCAAGACTTGTATTCGGGATGTTACCACTTTGTAAACTCGATCATTACCTAGTGGATTCCTCCGGAGTTGGAGAAGAGAGGAGTAGAAGAATTACCCCATCTTCAACCTCTATAAAAATTTATTGTGTCATTTACTTTTCAAAGACTTTAATTCTTGCATTTTTAATCGCTTATATCTGTGATAAATTTGATATCCACTCGATAACTTATAAGTACTAAATCAAGCACTAAATTCTTGCTTAATCAAACTTAAGGGTGTTAAGTCTTCCACTAAAACAAAACCACAGTCGAGTTAATTTAGAGCCAACACCGAGTTACTCCATCAACAATTCAGTTGAGTCTGTTGAGAGATTAACTCTACTGAGTGACTAAATTGATGTCCATCAAGGACACACAATGTGTAGTATCAACTCTGTAGATTTAAAAGGACTAAATCGAAAATTTGGTAGGTTTATTCAACCCCTTCTAAACCTTACACTTACACCCCTTGGGACCTACAAGTGGTATCGGAGAGCGGTTGGTTCATTGAACCCTCCGCACCGGTTCTTCAACTAGATCTCCAAACTTTTCAAAGTCTGTTTTAGTACTTAAATTTTGAAAACTCTTTTTATCATTAAAAGTTATTATCATGGAAGCAAATTTGACACGCATCCCTATGTTCACTATCGAAGAATTTGATGATTGGAAAATACGTATGCGAGGCTCATCTATCAAAGATTACATGATGAGATGTGGATAGTAATAGAAGATGGGCCTCTGCAGATCTTAAAGGTGAACACAAAATGTACGAAGAGTTGCAAACTGAAGGAGAAGAAAGTGTCTGCTCCCCGACACTGTCATGGTTGAAAACCAAGAACTGAGTGGACAAATGATGACAAAATAGATACAACCTGGACAATGTAGCCAAGGACATCCTTTACAAAACCTTAGACAAAGTCATGTTCAATAAAGTCAAATCATGCAAAACGGCTAAGGAAATCAGGACAAGTGACATTGATTTGTGAAGGCTCAAAGCAAATCAAAGAAAACAAATTATCAAAATGACAGAAATTTGAGAACCTCAAAATGATCTCGGGAGAAAACCTGGATCAACCGGATGCTCGGTTCACGTAAATCACAAATGAGCCGTCTCGCACTTGGAAAGGAATATACACGAGAAGAAATGTGTATGAAGATCCTAAAAAGTCTTCCAGCTGAATGGGAAATGAAGGTCATGGCACCGAGACATTCCATGGACCTATCAAAGACATCCAACCATGAACTATTCTCGCACCTCAAAGCCTACGAGTTTGAGCTAAGAAGAAAAGACCAGGAAGAGACAACAGTACCCAAAACAATTTGCTCTTTAATTGTTAAAGATGGGAAGAGAGCCGAGGTCAAAGTCATTTACCCGGAAGAAATAGCCCTGATGGTTAAGAGGTTCAACAAGTTCTTCAATAAGAACTACAAGAGAGGAAAGGGTGAATCTTCCGAAGACACTCAAGCTCCCTCCAAATCAAGGAAGACAGCCAACCAAGAGAAATGATCATCAAAAAGTTGAGTATCAAAGGGCCGACAATCCAAGAATGGAAAGAGCGATCAAAAGGTCAATATCTATGTTGGAACTCAGACAACCAGGTCACTATGCCATTGATCGCTGCTCATATCCTCGTAGTCAACAAGATGTGGATGAAGAAAAGAAAGAAAGGTCTTGAGAGAAAGAAGACAAGAAAAGAAAAAGGCAATAATGGCCGCAGAGATCAAAAAAAAATGACCAAGTCAAGAGAGACAACCGATTCGAGAGCAAGCGAAGCCGACTACTCAAGTGACTCAAGAAGAAGAAGCCCCGATCCGCTTGATGGCCAAAGAACAAGATCAACCCTCGACCAAGAAGATGAGGTACAATCTAACTCATCAAACTCGGACACCAAGATGATAGTGATAGTATGACGACACACACACTTCATCACCCACCGATCTTTATGATTCATTAGGCAAAATGATGAAAGATTTTGAACACATTAAATCCTCACACACACTATTGAATGAGGAAAACACAAATTACTCAAAAGTCAAAACTCAAAGCCGACTAAGGAGCCGAGTACTCTAAGTCAAATAGGCGATGAGAATGAAAGTTTAAAGGTGAAAATACTAAATTAGTAGCGAAAATTGCCGCTATAGAAAAGAGGGAGAATGACCTCAAGAATGTTATTGCCTCATTCACGAGGCATCTAAATCATTGGATGATCTTATTATGAGTCAAAGAGAATGTGGAGACAAGACAAAGCTTAGGATTTAATTCCTCTCTTATGTCAAACCTCAAAAGTAAATTTGGAAAAAGGATCTTCAAGTCATGAAGAGTCCGAAAAATCCAAAACTATAAATGTTGCACACATTCACTCCAAAGCACAATAACAAGCAAACGCCTTGGTTATAAGGGAAAAGGAAAACGACCCGGTGAGTGCGCCCGAAAGGACAAGCGAGAAGAGATTCACAAGTCCTCAAAGAAACTCAAACAGAAAATACTCAGAAAGAAGAAGCGAGCTACCAAAACCCCAAAATCCATAAAAGAAATACATATGATGGGAATGGTAGAAAATATCCAAGCCAAGCCGATTGGAATAATGTGAACTATCGGATAGACTTATGGAATATAAGCCCAAATGGCAAAGGCCTAACTCAAAAAGGCCATTCCAAAAGCATAAGAGCTTTCATCAAAGACACATATGCACCTAGGCACTACACTCAAAGACACCACAATTACCCAAGGAAGGCAATTGCTAAAACACATATGCAGGCATACGACAAAAGAGACAATTTTGTATGAACCTAGAATCCCCAAGCAATTTGCCAGGGATTAATTATGATTATGGCACCGATAGATGGCAACCCCTTGTGAGTCAAATCATTTGGCTATAGGTTAGTTGGATCATCTTATAATTCTAACCCCTCAGACCCGCACAAGTATGGGTACCAAAACTTAATTTCCTTGATTACAAAGTTCAAGGCAATGTTGAAAGTGCCGAACCTGGTACATGGATAGTGGTCATTTCCGGACATATGACAGAAATAAGAAAAATCAAAAATTCAAGGAAGTTAAAGGAGCAAAAGTCATATTTGGAGGAA
This sequence comes from Rehmannia glutinosa, assembly GCA_016081115.2. Classification (NCBI taxonomy): domain Eukaryota; kingdom Viridiplantae; phylum Streptophyta; class Magnoliopsida; order Lamiales; family Orobanchaceae; genus Rehmannia; species Rehmannia glutinosa. The sequence continues at coordinate 152,628 of JABTTQ020000352.1, read as the reverse complement.
ATGAAGCTCTGGTGAAATAAGAGGCACCGGATCCATCAAGAGGAATGGATTAGAGATCACAGATGTTGCATATGTTGAAGGACTCAACTTCAATTTCTCGAGCATCGATCAACTCGTGACAAGGGCTACAATGTTGGATTCAACATGGGTATATGCCAAATCAAAGATATTGAATCAAATGAAGTTGTCTTTGCAAGGATGTAGACGAAAAAATATGTATGTCGTGGATTGGTCAACCGCAACACCCAAGACTTTTACTTTACTAGAAAGAGCACAATGAATCAAGTTGGGTCGTGGCACAAAAAAGATGAGTCACTGAATTTCAAAACGATCAACAAACTTGCGTAAGTAATCTTGTGGAAGGACTTCCACTCGATATACAAAAAGGAGAGTATATGTGACGCGTATGTCGAAAGGAAAACAAATCAAGTCATCATTCAAAGAAAAGACCCATCCCTCAACAAGAATATTGCATCCGCCATATGGATCTATTTGGCCAAAGTGGAACCTGCCAAAGATAAGTGGAAAGAAATACACCTTGGTGGTAGTAGATGACTACTCAAGATATACATGGACAATATTCATGTGTAAGAAGAAAGAAACTCTACAAAAACTACCACGGTGATGAAGAGGATTCAAAACGAGAAGAGCCAAACCATTATCAAAATAAGATCGGATAGAGGAATCGAGTTTGTCAATGGAATAATAACTCGATATTGTATTGAGAATGGTATTGGTCATGAACTATCGGCAGACAAGGACTCCACAAAGAAATGGAGTTGCGAAAAGAAAGAATAGAACCCTCAAAAGAAGCGGAAGGACCATGTTAGTCGAAGAGTTACCAAAAAGATTTTGGGTCAAGCAATCAACACAACTTGCTACACTCAAAACAGATGTATGATAAATAGACAAAATGACAAAGACTCCCTATGAGATCTGATCGAAGAAAACCAAATGTTGCATATTTGAGAATATTTGGATGCAAATGCTTCCACAACCAAACAATGGCAAAACAATCTAAAGGCTTTTGATGCTAAAGGCGATGAGAGTATCTTCAGATACTCACCAAAAGCAAAGCCTGAGAATACTCAACAAAAGGACTATGGTTGCGAAGAATCCATTCATGTGGTATTTGATGAGCCAAATTTAAATGGAGAAGACATTGAAGAGTTAGGTTATAAATAAGCTAAATCATCCAACCATACGAGAAGAGTCCCTATCTTTGTTCGGCCGGAATTATCAATTCGAAGATGAGATAGTCAATCTCAAAAACAATCGAAAATTTGCGCTAAGTGATTACGAGAGAAATGACCCAAGAAACATAGTCGCAAGTCGATCAATCCATCTAACTTACTCCAACCTGATGTAAGATGGCTAAGAGACCATCCACCGTAAACTTGTCATTGGAGATATAAGAGAAGGTGTCAAAACAAGATCCGAACTCAACAAGCTATGTTCACATGCTTCATCTCGCAAATAGAGCCCAAAGACATGTCACAAGCATTGGACGACACACATTGATTCAAGCAATGCAAGAAGAGTGATTGGTTTGAAAGAAATAAAGTATGGGAATTGGTGCAAAGACCCATACATCAAAATGTTATTGGAACCAAATGGGTGTTCGAAATAAGATGAACGAGGAAGGTTACGTGGTAAGAAACAAAAGCAAGACTAGTAGCCAAAGGATATTGCCAAGAAGAATGGATAGATTTTGATGAAACATTTGCCCCTGTAGCAAGATTGGAAGCTATAAGGATGTTTCTTGCCTATGCAACTCACAAGAATTTCATTGTATATCGAGATGGATGTAAAAAGTGCATTCCTAAATGGTTTATTGGAAGAAGAAGTGTATGTTGAACAACCTCCAGGATTTGAGCGAGAAGACTCTTGGAGATAAGGTATACAAACTCAAGAAAGCCCTGTATGGATTGAAACAGGCACCCGGCATGGTATGATACCTTGTCACAATTCTTAACGAAAATGGATTCACAAAAGGAAAAGTAGATAGAACACTTTTCGTAAATTCAAGACAAGAAGAGTATTCTACTTGTTCAAATATATGTTGATGACATCATCTTTGGATCCACAAACAAAGAGTGTGAAAAGTTTTCAAACCTCATGCAAAGTAAATTTGAAATGAGCATGATGGGAGAGGCGACATTCTTTCTTGGACTTCAAAACAAAAACAATGAAGGATGGAACCTTCATAAGTCGGACAAAATACACCAGAGATTTAATGAAAAATTGGTATGGAAGAGAAGTCTTCCGTAAAAATACCAATGAACACATCCGTCAAAATGGACATGGATGCGGATGGTAAGCCTAGATCAAACAAGATCTGAGCACTTATTGGATCATTGCTCTATCTCACAACAAGCGGGCCGGACATCACATTTGTTGTAGGTGTATGTGCAAGATTTCAATCTGCTCCAAAAGAGAGCCATATGACAAGCCTAAGAGAATATTGAGATACTTGAAAGGAAGCGAGAAGTAGGCTATGGTATCCAAAAAGGAAGGTGGATTCAAGCTAATTGGCTATTCGGTTCTCGACTATCTTTGATCACGAGTGGACAGGAAGAAAGCACTTCGTGCACATGTCAAATGCTAGGAAACAGTGATTTCCTGGTTTAGCAAGAAGCAAAACTCAATAGCCACCTCTACAAATCACGAGAATACATAGTGCATGGCGGCTTTTGTGCCAAAGTCCTATGGATGAGACAAAGATTGAGAGACTATGAAGTTGAAGAAAAAGAAATTCCAATCATGTGTGATAACACAAGTGCAATTGCAATCACACAAAATCTGTGTTGCACTCAAGAACAAAACATATTGATGTCGATATCACTTTATAAGAGATCATGTTGAAAAGAAGGACATCATCCTGGAATATATCTCAACCGATAAACAACTAGCCGACATCTTCACAAAACCACTATGTGAGTCAAGATTTGAAGAACTCAAGCATGAGTTGGGGCTAATTGAGCTGAGTTGACACTCGAGACGAATCAAAGAAGAGAAATGGAATGAAAAGGGGTGAAAAAGAGTGAAAACAGAAATCACCCGAGAAATCACCAGATCGGAAAGACATGACTACCGAGTCACCGATAAATTTAGTCACTAAGAGAAACTGTGAGAAGTAGAGTTAAATCGGCTAAGGGATAAGTTGAATAACTTATGAGCAAAATGACAAAAACGCAGTCGTTTTGACTAAGCGGGAATGTTTTTAAGAATACGTCGGATAATAATGATGTGTACAGACATAAAGTTGCACACCAAGCTTATGATTGGATATAAATGCCGCCGCATTAAATACGAGACATTAAATGCTCAATAGCGTGCAAAATCCAAGCCGTTGATTTCGATCACATTTCAAAAACCACCCGCACGCCCTTTCATAAACCATATTTAAACCATTTTCGTCCGTTTCTCTCTCACACTTCTAAAACTGTTCATCTCTTTCTCTCAAAAGCAAAGGCAAAATACTCTCGGCCCTATCTATCTCCAAGTCAATCTCTCGAGTTTTTCCTTGATATAATCCTGAGAAATGGCACCAACTTATGACTTTACCAAGTTAGGAAAGCAAATCCACACCTACTCTCACGGTGGATTTTGACGGAATGATGAAACAGGTCCGACGACACCCTAGTGAAGAAAATCGTTGAGAAGTTGGAAACATCCGGACTAAAATCTGTTTCTAACGATAGAATATCCGATGACCTATGTGGAGGAGGTCGCACAATTCTACGTGAATGCTTGAGATTCACGATGAAGGAATAAAGTCATCTTCTCACGGAAAGCGGTGACTATCTCTGCGCGAAGGATTTGGTGAACATTGCTCACTACCAGCAGAGGAGCATCGAGATTAACGGCTGATGTCAACCTGGTGATGCTTGGAAAGAAATAGCCAAGCCCGACTTTGCCGATAAAATAGTGTATACAAACAAACAAGAGACTCTACCAAAGGAGGATTATCACAAGTGTTGGAAATAGTTGCCAAATGTATCGACATCAAATTTGGCGAAACTTTGACCAACTATCAAAGGCAAAGCTGATTGTAATGGCTGCAATCATCGCAGAAGAAGATAAACTCAAATTTGAGTTTGTCTACACAGACTTCGCCGAACGTGGGAACAAATCCTTCAAGGAAGATGGCTCATTTGGAGGATCCCAGGATATGGCCTAGTGATTGGCCGCTATTGGAGGTGAAAGGAGTCCTCTGACATGGGAAGGCATTCCATGTTAACAAGAGGATGTTCGAGCAAACCTGCGGCGCTCGAGAAGAGCCTACGCCAAAAGAGTCGACACTAGTGAGGGGGAATCAACTGACCCTGAAGATATAGTTGTTTCCTCTCCACCCAAGAAGAAGTGCCCCTGCGCTTGCTAAGAAGATTGTTGTCCCCGCAAAGAAAGAAAACCAAACATGCTCCCCGCCCCAGAGAAAGTCACCCGCCCCGGCCGTGTGTCTCCCCCCCCGCAGACAGATTCGAGAAGGACTCACAAATACCTTCTCCGATCGTCAAAAAGAGGAGAACTCGAGAAGCCACGACGCTTGCTCCTCGAGAAAAGACACCAAGACCCCCGCGCCTGAGACTCGAGAGGCCACCATCTCGAACAGGGAAATTCCCCTGGTACAAACCAGGAGACGAAGAATCATCAAGCACTCGTAGCTTGAGAAACCAATGAGTCGACCACTCGGCCTAGAGCAGATACTTGAGACTCGCTAGGAAGTAGAGTCTCCGGATGTAGTTGATGAAATGCCCAATCTGCTGGCGAAGAAGCGATCAAGCGGAGGCAACTCAAGACACCGCTTTGTAGTTCACACAACAAACACAAGAAGAAAATCTGGGAGCGGATAGTGATGTAATGATCCTATCTCCACCTTACCCGACATCTAAAATCGTCTGCGTGAGTGGAGGAAATGGAAGTTAAGTAAGTCGAGGAACAGTTCCAACGGCCGAGTTTATAGAAGAAGAAGAGGAAGGCTATTAAATTTCCTTGGACTAAACATCGTGCTCCCAAAGACTTGATGAAGACAAATCGCTTAGACATCCTGCGCAGATTTTCAAGGAAAATGAGAGAGAAAAGCAAGCCGAGGAAGCGAAGCACGTGAGAAGGCAAGCATCCGCCCTATCTCCGCACCCGTAACACACACATCCTCTCCTCGATGCCTCTCGACAGCGGTGATGAGGATCGGAGAATCTTTCCGCTGAGAGAGAGTTGCAAATGCAGCAAGCATTGCATGAATCCGAATCCTTCACGAGCAAAGACGATGGAGGGACCAGGAGAGTCCTCGAACACAAATGAAATCGATCCAATGGGAGTAGTTCAACAAATAGCCATCATTTGTTGCTGCCACCACTTCCCCACTCACTCGGAAGAAAGCATAAGGGAGTCTGGCGATGAAATCGGGATAATGGGGACCCAGTCGAGCCAACCCCTATTGAAGGTGTTTTACCACCGCCCTGACAAATGAACATTCAATCAAAATAAGGGAGTTTGGAGACGAGTGACCCCATTCCAAGTCACTCACCGGTTGCGCGCCGGTGGGAAACTCCTCCACTACAAAGAAGGTCGGAGGATCTGCGCAGATGACTCCACAACGAATCAAGGAGGCGAAAAAGAGAAATTACAAACACAAGAAGAACAACAAGTTGCCATCAACGAAGCTCGGGCGATTGAGACTGTCTCGGTGAGGTGCCAACCGCTACGAAGGCTAATGACGCTCGATGCGGTCGAGGCACATGAAGGAATGTACGGGGAGTTAACACTGGGCGATGAAAGTGCAATCCATGGGGTTGAGACTCCAATGGATGCCACCGTAGAAGACCCTAAGACACCGACGCCGAAAGGGAGACTAAGCCTCGCCATTGCGAGACCGCTTTGAGGTGCGAAGGCCCACGGGAGGTTGAGACTTCCCTGGGTAAAGAAAGTTCGATGTAGAGAACATCCCTCCCGCTATCATCGACCCATCCGAGAAGGAGATAAGCGCACTTCATGATTCCCAGGACAATCCCGATGTCACTTTTCCGGGATCGGAAAGGCGAAGAAGAAGCTGAGTCATCCCCCGTGACAAATCCAAAAGACTTCACCGCGGCGGATGTTCCAAGCACGAGCAAGTCGATCCCAAGACTACTCGTCAAACCTTTTTTAACTTTGATGATGAGCCACCAATGGAAATCTCATCATCGTCCGATGACGCTCGATAAAGTAGCCGAGGACTAGTCTCTCAAATGGAAAAATCACCGAGACCAACGGTTAAGGTACATGAGCTCGACAAGCCTCAATGGTCTCTTCACAACAAAACCACCAACCAGAGACCACTACGCAGGCCCCTCGCAAGGCAGCAGGTCGATTCCTAAAAGAACTTCACGCGCACCGCTCATCATCGAACAAATCCCGGTGGGCGGTGATGAATCTTTTATAGAATCCTTTCCTTTTTCCCCGGAGGTACCCGACCTCCATGAAGAATCGAGAGAATGAACGCGCAAGACGCTATCACGGACCAGCTCCCATTTTCTCATCAAGTACCATTGTTCCAGTGCTTATGACTTTGATGTTGTATGGCCATCACCGCAAGAATCACCAAGTCCGAGAGGTGTTCAAGGCACTATTTGCCGAGGTTGAATCGGATGGAGAGGCATCGGGCCTCTTTGGATATCTGATCGGACAACGAGATGCCAACCTTACAAAACCGACTTGAGAGGCATAACATCGAGAATAAGGGAATGGTGGCAACAAAGAAGAAAACAATGCGTGTGGAACAAGTCGATTTTTCGGGACATTGTTCAACAAGTCAGCTTTGGTATGGAGAGCTGAAAATGCTAATGCAAAAACAAAGTGAGAGAACATATTGAGCATATGCATGAAGCTCACACTAGAGATAAAGGCATTGCGTGAGCAAAATACAAATGATCTACTGCGTTTGGAAGAACACATGACAAGAAAATTCAGCCTTCTCATGGCCGAGATGAAGCGATTTCGTGAGAATCCAACGCTACTCGATCCGAATTCGTCGCATACAACGCAGCATTTCGGCGAAACTTCGACCATCGAAGATTTGACTTCATGCTTGCCAAAGATGTTCCCCTGGGGTTCCTCTATCCTTTGATGATGCCAAAAAGGGGGAAGATGAATACCTTAAAGCGCTAAAATCAAGGCGAGAAGAAAGGAGCAGCGGTGAGAAGGAAAATCACCGAGGAAGTCTTGAAACAAAAGAAAGGAAAGCTTGTTGAGGGGGAAGGGTCGACGATGTGACTTTGATGATTGCACAAACCCCCAACAAGGTCCCTCACAAATGACATTATAAGCAGCGAAACTCCATGTGACTCTGCCACTCCAACACTCTGCTATATCCATGGTTGATAAGAGAAAAACTATTGAAGCGGGGATGAAGGAAGTGGAAGGTAGAATGGATGCCCGAATCATGAACATCTTGAAAGAACACGGAGGCATTCCAAAGAGACAGAGACACTTATGCCATCTCGGATGTCGGGACGAGCCACGATCGGTTGATGAATTTAAAACGCTCGAATCTGGGGATACTTTGCAAATATGTCTATGGCTCAAGCTTGGGACTTGTCTTGGGAAAAGGGTCTCACGATATGTGAAGAAGGCGACGAGCAAAGAGACTCTTGGATCCTCTGCTTTAGTCACTCCGTCACTCACCGGAAAGAAGAAGACCCCAAGACAAGATATACGCCCGAGTAGAGGAAGAAGCGATGAGTGGAGGAAGAAGCTTGGACCTGAGCCTCCGCCCAAAAAACATTGAATCGTGGATCCGGGAAAAAAGGAGGGATCTCTTTGGGGAAAACTTGACCAAGTAGCAAATTTGCAAGTGGCTAAAACTAACGCCGAGTATGTGAAAAGACTAGAAGAAGAAAACAAAGAGACAAACTCGGCTATGGGAGGAGAGACATGAAAGAATAAGAAGAGATGAAGGCTGCTAGGAAGGCATATGAAAAGAAAAGAAGAAGGCGGTGATGACGAGAAAAAGAGAAGGAGAGAAAGAAAGATCTTGATCAAGATGAAAGAAGGAGACAACGAAGGAGATGAAGTGTTCTTTGTCCACCCTTCGTGTATTGTATTATGTAAATACATACAATGTAAGTCTTACATAATAAAGCTATAAATTCTTTATTTTTTTGTGAAGACAAATATGTGCTCGATACACCTTGTAAACAACAGTGTAAAAGAACAAGAATGATATGATTAATAAACGGATCTATTCTCATGCATACATTCTATGTCAATACACTATCTGTGTGTATCTTTGCTATTTGCATTTTTGAATGGTTTAAGTTTTGGCATCATCAAAAAGGAAATTGTTAGGAATTTTATTGTTTAGATTTTGATGAATGCCATGTAAAACTTAGAATAGAAAGTTGGCACCCCAATTCTTGTTGTAAAATGCATTGTAATAAATAGAGTGGGGTCAAGTCGAGTTAAGTCGCCTACGCCTAACATGCAAGACAGACAACCCAAGACTTGAAGGAAGACTCACATTGAGACAATGAGTATGGCAAAGAAGAGTAGACAGAACTCTACCCATCGGAGGAGCGATTGAGATGCAATGAGTGGAGCATCGATCAAGTCAACTCAAGAAAAGCCAAGTCTCAAGTTGAAGTGATGAAGAGTCATCCAATGATTGGAAGGCGACTCCAAGTCACCTGGGAAAGCAAGGAAATGCGATCAAGTCGAGGTAATCAGAAAAGAACCGTTGCCTGACGTAAATCAAGAGACTTACTTAAACAAGTAATATCTCCATACCACCTTTCTCGGAGTGCTCGGTCCCGAGAAGCGTGCAAAAGGAATGAACCAACGGGAAGCACCACACCGTGTCGAACTCGAAAGGTGAAAGAACAATTCATACGAGGAAATGGCAATTCCAAGAATCGCAACAAGACAAGCCAACGATCGCAAGTGACTTTAAAAAATAAGCTATCTCTTCAACGGCAAATTTTTGAAAGTTCACTATAAAAGGCCGAGGAGTTTGTTTGAGAAGAAGTATGACACACATGTGAGATATACAAGCATATTAGAAAAAGCAAATATTCTCAATCCTCAAGCTCTACATTACGAAGAACATCAATCCAACACTCACCTCGTGAAGGAAAGATAACTTCAATCGTTGAAGAGGAAAATACTGAAAACAAGGGGTCTACATTCCGGGAAGGATTGTAGGAAGGTTCAAGTTGAACCAAGTCTTAAGCTTTTGGAGGGCTTCGTGATCAAATCCAAAGAGCTTGAGCAAGTGAGTAGTAGCAAAGCGCGCAATGCCTGTGAAGAAGGCCGAGTCGTTTAAGAAGCCGAGTGATCAAGGTGTCTCATCGAGTCCCAAAGGATCAATTCGGTTGTGTGATCAAAACTTGTATCCTGGACTGTTACCACTTTGTAAACCGATCATTACCTAGTGGATTCCTCCGGAGTTGGAGAAGAGAGGAGTAGAAGAATTACCCCATCTTCGAACCTCTATAAAAATTTATTATGTCATTTACTTTTCAAAGACTTTAATTCTTGCATTTTTAATCGCTTATATCTCATTGATAAATTTGCTATCCACTCGATAACTTATAAGTACTAAATCAAGCACTAAATTCTTGCTTAATCAAACTTAAGGGTGTTAAGTCTTCCGTTGAAAACAAAACCACGATCGAGTTAATTTAGAGCCAACACTGAGTTACTCCATCAATGACTCATTTGAGTCATTGAGAGATTAACTCTACCGAGTGACTAAATTGATTTGTCCATCAAGGACGATATACCAATGCAGAAGATCAACTCTGTAGATTTAAAAGACTAAATCGAAAATTTGGTAAGGTTTATTCAACCCCTTCTAAACCTTACACTTACACCCCTCGGGACTACAATAGTAACTCGACATCGAGTCACATCACTTATTATAACCCATTATTTTGTTTTTCTCCAAAAAAAAATTGAATTCACATAACTTTTTCGTTTTAAATCCGTTTTGCATGTATAATATATCAAATTAATCATCTTTTCGATATCTATAATTCAATACCCATATTGCATATTTAAAAATGACAAATACATGTTCGATATTTTAAAATAAGTTTGAAAAAGAGAGGAAGAGGATACATAGAGATAAGTGAAAGAGAGGGAAATAATTCAAATATCAAACAAACATGCTAGAAGGGTATGAATGTAATTTTACACACCAAAATGGCTAAAAAAAATATGTCTACAAAAGATGGCTATTTTTAATCTTTACATTTTCTAAATGGTTATTTTGTACCATTACCATTATATATTTCCCCATATGTGTATATCAACATAGATGGCAACTCAACGACCACCCATTCAGACTAGGCAACCTGCCAAACTAACTTTTGGGGGTTTGATAATTGAGTAGGTCTCCTGTAGGACCGTCTTACGGATCCTATTCCGTAAGACGGATCCCCCCCCCGACCGCGACCAGCATTTGCACTGCGCCCACCCCACCAACGCCCCCACCCCGTGCTCACCACCCTAACGCCCGCCCGCCCACACCCACCCGCCACGCACCTCTTATTTGAAAAAAAAATCTGCTCTAATGCGGAATTGAACTCGCAACCTTAATAGACTTAAGATGGTGTTCTACCACTACACCACTTGTACTTATTGTTCAATTTTAGTATAATAATTTATATAAACCCATTCATAAATACGTCCTGTAATTAAAAAATAAAAATGCCTATAAATGTAAATGCTTAGAATCGAACCAAGTCTATTAAAAATCTTGATACATTATTTCACTAAATGGATATTTATAAAAGTGTTACTTTAACTACATCATATTTATTTTTTATTTTTCCTCTTTTTTGTTCCTAGTTTGTAATCGTATTAAGAAATATGATACTTTATCTCAACAAACGGATACTTTTACTTATAAAAGTGTTACTTTAACTATATCATATTTATTTTTTATTTTTCCTTCTTTCCTTCATGATAGTGACTATATTAAAAAAATGATACTTTAAATCACGAAGGAAAAATAAATAAGACATCTTTAAAAACACTTTTATGAGTAAAAGTATCCATTTTTTTTGAGATAAAGTATCATGTTTTTGTAAATAAATCACGAAGTATGAATTGATGCAGTGACAAAAGAAAAATAAATGTGACAGAGTTAAAAGTCCACTTTTATGAGTAAAAGATCCATTTTTTGAGATAAAATATCATGTTTTTTTAACACAATCACATATTTTAATATATAAAAATCTTATTTTTTGAATATATAAGAATTAAAGTGTCATGTTAAATCTTAAAAGTGTCATATTTCTTATCATAAGTATCACTATTTTAATATAAAGTATCAATTTTTTTTTCGAGAGAATTTAAAATTTTAAAATGTCATTGTCCATCATGAAAGTATCATATTTAATATCAAATGTATCACTATTTCCAAAGATAAGTATCGCTTTTTGAATGTAAAAACATTAGCTATGAAACTAGAATGAATACATCAAAAATCTTATTTTTGAATATGTAAAAATTAAAGTATCAATGTTCACCTTAAAAGTATCATATTTATTACTCAAAAGTATCACTATTTTAATATAAAGTATCTTTTATTCGAGAGAATTTAAAATTTTAAAATATCATTGTCCATCATAAAAGTATCATATTTAATATCAAATGTATCACTATTTCAAAGACAAGATATCGCTTTTCAATGTAAAAACATTAGCTATGAGACATAAATGAATACATCAAAAATCTTATTTTTTGAATATGTAAAAATTAAAGTATCAATGTTCACCTTAAAAGTATCATATTTATTACCCAAAAGTATCACTATTTTCGGATAAAGTATCACTTTGTATTAAGAGAATTTAAAGTTTTAAAATGAATGGATGATAATGAAGCTTTATATACATGGTTATCTAAATATGCACAACACTAGTGGTAGAATAACACATTCTTTGGTATAGGCACTGGTTTAATTAAAATTTGGAGCATATTTGTTAACTTTTTAATTAAGCATGCAACTGGGGCTAGGTCTCTTGGGCGGGCGGGCTCGTGCGACATGGGCTGGGTCTGTTGGGCCCGTGTTGGGGGAGCATATGCAGTTTTTTTTTTAATAATCGTCAGCGAATCGGGCGGCGGATTCTTTGGAGATCCGTCTTACTTTAACAGTCCTATACAAAATTTTGCCGTGATAATTAGCTCACAAAAAGACATGTGCTACTCCCTGTTTCTCCTCTCATTATCAAACTCGTGGTACTCAAACGACCACACTCCTCAATATAATTTTCACACTAATATTTCAAAACCTCCCAAAATATATTACAATTATCCTCTTACATAATCAAATTTGAGAGATTTTTTTGTAATTTTGAAATATCTCTTAATTTTTTTGTAATTAGCCCAAACCTCATGGTTTTTTTTTCTGTAATTTATTTCTTGTTTGATTTAAAATCTTTATTGCGGACACGTGCAATATCTCAAACTAGATCTATATGTAGAAGTTCTTGTCATTTCCTTATTTGTGAAAAATATACTGTCTGATAGTGGTATTATTTCTTTTCCATCAATAATTTTGACAATGAGCAGCAGCTGGTGGAGAAAGAATGAGGGGTTGAGCAGGATATTTTTGGAGTTGGGTTTAGGGCAGTTGGTTTCTTTCGATTTGGCAATAATGCAATTTACCTCTTCTTTAGCTGCCACTCAAGGTATGGTAAAATCTTATGTATGTTCTCTTCAAAATATAAGTTCTGTACTAATTTTAAATCTTGGATTATTTTTTCTCCATAAATGCTTTCTATGTTTTTATTTTGTCTTTAAGAGCTAATTTTTGAGCTTAATTTATGGAGACTTCAATAATTTTCAAAAATTTCTTATTGTTTGTTTGGGTATGTTTTCCAAGACTTCAAGTTTCTATGCTCGATCTCAAAATTATGGTTCTTGTTAGGGATAATTACAAAAGGCCCCTGAGGTTTGGGCTAATTACAAAAAAACCCAAACAAGTTTTAAAATTACAAAAAGCCCCCTCTGGTTTGATTCTGCCTTAAAAAATATTTGGAGGTTTTGAAATGTTTTTTTTACAATTTAAAAAAAATTGGATTTTTTTTTGTAATTAGCCCGAACTGGAGGGGTTATTTTGTAATTATCTCTTGTTGTTGTACAGTGGATGCACCACTTACTCTGTCACTCTCTACATTCTTGTGGCTGTGGTGTATGGGAGTATTATGCTGTACCGCCGGCAGAAATTGTTGGTAAGCCACCATTTTCGTCTCATGTGTTCCGTAAAAGAGTGAAGAATGTGTTTTTCATGTTTGCAGATTACGACATTTTTTTGAACATGCATTTGGTAAAAGTGTCTGAAATTTTGTGGTTATTGATTTGGTGAGTGTGGGCACAAATTGGTAAGAAAATAGACATTTGGTATGTTGATATTTTCAATTGCGTGACAAATTAATGCAGGTTCCTTGGTATTGGTATGTTCTCCTTGCCTTTGTGGACGTCCACGGCAATTATCTTGGTAATGTGTGGTCTTATTTATGTGAAGTTGAGTAGGAAATATGAATATTTTTAAGAGTTAATTACAAAAACTATCCCTGACATTTAGACTAATTATAAATGAGCACACATATCTTTTAAAATTACAAATATGCTCCTGATATATGTTTTTAGCTTGCAAAATTGCACCATGCCTCGAATTGGGTGTTTGTTAGGTAAATATAAACCTCAAGGGGTATTAACTTATAATTATGAAAAATAATTAAAAAAATTGTGATTTGTTAGAACTCAGGGGTATTTTTGTAATTAGACCTATTTTAAAAGTCTCAAAGAGACAGAGTACTATCTCTAGCTGTTCTGCTCCATGAATCCAATTAAAAGAAAAATAACACTTAAAAATTGTTTAGGACATGCATAGCAATTAGCAACATCATATTTCCTTCTAGCACAATATATAAAAACAATGAAGTAGCTCGTCAGAAGCATTTTCAAATAGACTTTTGTATGTAAAATTAAGTCAATTTTATATTAATAGTTGTTTTGTGGTTAATTTAGAATAAGCTTTTAGATTAAATCACTTCTGTAAAAAGTTCATTCTCCAAAAATCCATTATAGAGAAATCGGAATGCAGACTTTTAGACAAGCCATTTATTAAGAAGTCCGATCCATTTTCTAGATGAACTCTTACAGAAATTCTTCCAAACATGCCCAAAATATTCTTATAAAGTTACAAAGAAAACCTCCATGAAAACAAATATTATTACACTGGAGTTAAATTGTTCGATATTTCAACACTTCGATTTTCATTTCCTAATGTTTAATTCATTACAGTTAATAAAGCATTCCAATACACATCAATTACGAGTGTGACAATACTGGATTGTTGGAAGATACCGTATTCAATCATTCTTACATGGATTTTCCTGGGCACAAAATATTCCACGTGGCAGTTTTTTTGGTGCATCAATTTGTGTAGCAGGCCTTGGTCTTGTGCTTCTTTCTGATGCTGGGGTGGGTGGTGGAGGTGACATATATTTTCGACTCTTTTCATTCAACGACATAATCTTTTTTTTCGACCTTAATTGCTTTTCTAACGAATTATGTAACTTTTTATTTTATAAAACATTTTTTTTTTAATTTCAGGTGGTTCAAAACCTATTTTGGGTGATTTTCTTGTCATCGCAGGCTCGTTTTTTACACAGTGAGTAATGTTGGTGAGGTCAGTTTAAAATTGTGAAGATTCGTCCTTCTTTGATTAAGTTATAATATTTTCAAGTAATGGATATTTATGTAGTTTTTGATTTTTTTCTGATACAGGAATTCTGTGTTAAGAAGAAAGATCGTATTGAAGTAATAGCAATGATTGGTTTGTTTGGTATGCTTGTGAGCGTATCTGAGATGTATCCTTTTTAAACAATTCAGAAACATTCCCGAGGTTTTGGGCTAATTACAAAAAGGCCCAGAGATTTTTGTTTCATGAGCAAAAAATATTTCAAAACTAGAATTGTTATAGTTACCATCTTAAATTTAAAATAAAATCAAAATCAGTGAGACTTTTGTAATTTTCAAAAACATCTGGGTCTTTTTCTAATTAGCCCAAACCTCAGGGTTTCTTTTGTAATTATCCCTAAAGAATTCATAATCATTTTTTTTATGCGTGTTATTTCATTAATTACCTTCTTGTAGTCCTGTCCTGGAAAGGAAGACCCTGGACCTGGAGTCAATGAATTGGTCTACTGGACTTGTAAGTAGAAACAGAAGATTTATATATGTATAATGTTTATAATGAATAAAATATCATTCATCAAACATTTGCTTATATATTCTCCTAACATGTAAACAAGATTGATGATTATTTTGTCTAAAATAGTCTCACTTGTTTTCAGATTTCAGCCTATGCTGGTTATGCCGTGTCAAGCTTTCTGTTCTACACAATTGTTCCTTTTGTTCTCCAGGTCCGTTTAATCTTCATTCTCAGTGGCCAATAATAAGGGTTAATTACAAAAACTACCCCTGAAATTACCAAAAAAAAATGTCATCTTTTGAAATTACAATTACCCCATTGACTTTTTATCTTACAAATTGCATCTTTTTTTTTTTCAAACGATAGGAAATTTTGTTAGGACAATTCATCCAAGTTTAAAATTACAACGTAGCCAACTAGCTACCAACCAAATGGCTTTTACACGAGCCAATTGGAGAATTGGTTACACCAATCCAAATCACAATCAGAACTCAAGGCCAAAGAAACTAATCTATTACAAAACGAGAGATTCTTATGGTCTTGATTCGCAAAAATAACCGAATCGAATAGGGAACTTAACAAACATATATCCTCAGCTATCTTCTCACATTTGCTGTCAAAAGCAGCTCTGCTATTCAAGCTTTGGACCAGGCTCCTGTTCTCTATTTGTATAGTTAATGTTCTAGCCTTCGATTTTTCCGCAAAACAAAGGGTTTGTCTGATTCCCACCAAGGTTGCTTCAACTTGATGATATACTTCATCCATAGAAGTCGCCCAGGCTCGCGTTATGCCCTCTTTCTCTGCTCGAATCCAGCCTCCCCATCCACTTTTGTTGCTCCCCACTTTGACTGCACTGAGCACTACAAGGTAGTGTCCTACAGACCTAGTGTCAACAGTTCTAGCTTCCATATTCTCCTTAGCAGATGTTTCCTTTTTTGCGCCTCCGATTTTAGTACCTGCTGCTATGTCGAATTCCTGCCAATCATGCAATGCTCTATTCACAACATCAATTTCTTTCCACCTAGTATTTTGAAATATCCAGGTGTTTCTTGTTTTCCATAACCACCAGAGAAGATACACACTTAACTGAATTCTATTAGTGTTGTAGAAGCTGTCCTTAATTTCGCACACACCTTCCCACCATTTCTTCATAGTAAAGGTTGGGTGGAGTGTGTCAAACCATTGTACCGGTGAAAGCTTCCATACCAATTGAGCTCGTTCACATTGAAAGAATACATGTTCAGTTGTCTCTTGCTCATTCCCACACAATGTGCAAATTGGATCCATTTTCCTGCCTCTTTGGTTCAGCGCCATTGCCGTTGGTAAACTGTGATTAATGATTCTCCAAAGAAAGTGCTTCAGTTTATTTTTGATATTCAGCTTCCAACATTTGTTCCACTGCCTTCCAGTATGTTTGCTGCCTCCACTAGGTTCGGGTCTATCACTTTTCCAAACTTGCATTTGAGAAAGTTGTTTGTATGCTGAATTTACCGTAAACCTGCCTTTGCTATCCCAATGCCACACGTATCTGTCCTTGGTTCCTTCAGGTTCAATTTTTACCTGCAAAACACACTCAGCATCCTCCTTGTCAAAGCATTGATATACCAGCTCCCTATTTCAGTCACTACCGTCAGAATTAACCAGTTCCCTGACCCAAGTAACTTGACCATCCCAATTATCATTCTTTTTAGGCTTAAACAGGGGGGTTTTAGGGATCCAGGGGGAATCCAAAACATGAATATTTTTGCCATCCCCCACTTTGTATCTAAGCCCCAAAGCAAGAGTGCATTTATTTTTTATCCAACTCTTCCAAATCCATGAGTCACCAAGTCCATTCGGGAAGTATTTAGATTTGATCACTCTACTAAGGAGATTAGGTTGGGTATTATGCACAGTTGTTTAGCCAAAAGGGCATCATATTTTAATGAAAGATTTTTAAAACCCAGCCCCATTTACATTTAGGATGAGTCATTTTATCCCAAGCCACCCACGAGATTTTCTTGTTACCATTAGCCGACGTACCCCACCAAAATTTAGATGCAACCTTACAAATATCTTTGCAAATATTGACAGGAAGATGGAAACAAGACATAACATAGTTCGGCATAAACGTTAATAACGGCTTTAAGTAAGACTTCTCTACCCGCTGTGGATAGAAAAATATTACTCCAGCTATTAACTCTTTTCTTGACACTCTCCACCACAAATTGAAAGATTTCTATTTTCGTCTTACCAATAATAAAAGGGAGGCCCAAGTATCTGGAATGACTTTGCTCAGAAATGCCATTAAAAATGGAACAAATGACATTTTTAGTAGGAGTGTTCTTGCTAAACAAAACAGAGGATTTTTCTATATTCACCTGTTGTCCAGAAGCTTTGCAAAATCTATCAAGGATGGTGAAAATACTAAGAGTCGGGAAGTTAGATGCCTCACAGAAATCATCTGCGAAGAAAAGGTGTGTGATGACCGGCCCTTTTTTCCAAATTTTGATGCCATTAAACAAAGAGAAGTGTTGAGCCTGTTTTATGAGGTTAGAGAGCACTTGAGACAGAATTATAAAAAGGTACGAGGATAAAGGATCACCCTGTCTAATTCCTCTAGTAGGTTTTACAAAACCCGACACTTGACCATTAATATTAAACGAGAAAGATGTGGTGCGAATGCATGAGTGAATCCAGTTTACAAATTTTTGGTCAAATCCCATTCTCAATAACACAGACACAAGAAAACTCCATTCAGCGCGGTCATAAGATTTTGACATGTCGAGTTTAAGCGCCATAAAGGCTTTTTTACCTTTTCTACAACCAGGGACGGACACAAGGGGGGTTGGTGGTGGCAACCGCCCCCCTCGTCTTGCGATTGAACCCCTATAATATATTATTTAATAAATTAATATAGTTTATATAAATATAAACCAACATGTCTTGCCCCCCTCCCCCCAATTTCCATGTAATTTTGTTATAAAAGCTTGTATGTTTTGTTTATATTTATATTAGATTAGATTTTATTTTGCCAGAGTCGGTCCAAGGTTTCGAGGGACCTAGAGAAATAAATAATATATATACAATCGCGAGAGATAAGGAGAGGTCAACCTGGGCCCGACACCTCTTTTTTTTTATAAAAAATTAAGGTAATTTTTTTATAAAAAAAGTTAGTTAATATTTATGTTCATTTTTTTAGTTTTTTTATCACGGTCCATCCCAATTTCATGTATCGGGCTACATAATAATTCCTAAGCTACGCCATTATATACAATGGCGTAGCTAGGAATTATTACTGGGTGGATCAAGAAATTGGGTGGGCAGAATAAAAATATTTAAAAATACAAATAAATATTAACTAAAAAAATTTTGAAAAAATTTACCTAGTAACTTTTTTAAAAAAAAAAAGAAAGGAGGGGCCTAAGGGCTGGGCTAACACCTATCTCCGCCATTGATTGTATATATACATATATAAAAAAAAAACTTTGGGGTACTTGTCGGAGGGCCTCTTGTGCGGCGGCACTATCCGTGCCCGCGCCCCGCCCAAAGCCGCCTCGGATTTCGCCCCAAGAACAAATTTTTGCGTCCGTCCTGTTTACAACCATTCATGAAATGTAAGCATTCATGCGTAATGACCACATTATCAATGATTTGACGACCTGGGATAAACGCATTGATTATCATTGATACAATGATGTAGGATGATTTCATACGGTTCATAAGAATTTTGGAAATGACCTTATAAATGACACCACACAGATGATGGGGCGAAAATGCGCAATCGAGGAAGGGTTTTGATTTTCTAATAAGAGTAATTAAAGTGTGGTTCACACTTTTAGCATCTTGTTATGAAGGAAAAAATCTTTAACAAAGACTACAAAAGGTATCGGATACAATTGACCGAGAATTGTTGGAAGAAAAGGGGTTCATACCGTCCATACCGCATGGGCGAAGCTACCATGAGACGCGAGTGCGGTCGGCGGACCGCACTCGATCTCGGATGACCTTGTTAAATCGAGTTGGACCGCATGAAAATTTAACCGAAGGTCTAGTTCATATAAAAAATTGAGTTACATTTAAAAACGAATAAATCTTACTATCTTGACTCAAAATATTAAGAATTACCTGGTTCGATTAAGGTATACTAGTGGATAAATGATTGTATTATTTATTATATGTATAAAGATATATGTTCCAAACTTGATAATGAACCGTTTTTTGCAAATATTTTTCGAACGACTTTTTGTATATAAGTCTATTCCATAATAATAAGTTAATAACGATTGTTTGGTGGTTAATTTAGAATATATTTTTGGATAAGTCACTTATCCAAAAAGTTCATTATAGAGAAACCATAATGGCGATTATGAAAACCGGCAAAGAATTGTTGTAAAGTACAACCTTCATATTTGCCTCATTTTTCTATTTTTTTGGTCAAATATCGGTCCGATATTCGTCTTGCCAAAATGAAAAAAATTTTGACCGCACTGGCCGAAAATCCACAGCTACGCCCATGCATACCTGGGGCTTTTGTAGGATGAAGCTGAAAAAGAGCTTTTTGATTTCTGAGTCATCCACCGGGCAAGTAAGTACTTGATTCATTGAGGGCGTGATAACTTTACGAATCCCCTCCAAAATAGTTTCATCTTCAGTAGGGTTCGAGATGTGGAATAAATTTTTATAATAATCTGCAATTTCATCACTGATTGCTTCTGGTGTATCGCCAAGAGTCTGCCGCCAAATCGTCTTTCCTGTGTTGACAATCCCTTTCCGTATGTTCAATCTTGCCACAGTAGAAACAAAAGCTTTGTAGGTTTTCATATCGGAAATCAATCCAATGTGAAACATTGTCCAGTGTAAGGTTTGTTCCACGCATTAAAGGTTTTGCCAAGTTAACTTCAGCCAAGAGCTTAATATGGCGTCCCTTACTACTTCCTGACTCAGGTGTTTTTGTTGTATAAAATGAGTGTTTTAAAAGATAAAATTAATTTTAATACTTACCTAGCCTTTCGGCTCAAAATGCTG
Source organism: Rehmannia glutinosa (assembly GCA_016081115.2). NCBI lineage: Eukaryota > Viridiplantae > Streptophyta > Magnoliopsida > Lamiales > Orobanchaceae > Rehmannia > Rehmannia glutinosa. The sequence continues at coordinate 132,416 of JABTTQ020000352.1, read as the reverse complement.
AAATTTGAGGTAGCTAATTAGGTGGGAATCTTCCTCTCTTTATGAACATGGCACATGGGCACTTGTTCTATTTTTGTCATCCTTTTCTAAATTTTCAAATCCATGTTCCTACTTTTTGGCCTAAACTTGTTTATTATTGTTTGCTGGTTTATCAAAAATGTGCAGCATCTTAAAACAAAATTTTCTATTTTTTGGGTTAATTAAAAACATGATGACAAGAAAGGTGTTCCCTTATTTTATGGAAAATAAGTTGTCTTCAAGTCTATTAATAGACAACTCATTCTGCAGAAAAATGAGAGACGTGAGATTGATAATACAGTCCAATCCTCTTTCATTCTTTAGTGTTTTTTTTTGCTGGGTTTTTAGAGAAACTTTGTCGTTCTAAATTCATGTTGAATCCTTGGGGATTACACAAATAAATCCTTAAGGACAGTGCTAATTTCGCACGCCTCAGGAATGTATTCATTTGTTTTTCGAACTTCATCAATATTTCCCAACAGTTATCACATCCAATATTTTTGGGAATTTTGTTCCAATCTTCCTACCTGTTTCGATATTGAGCCAGTGGGAAGGAATATTCCATAATTGTATCCACATTTCTACCGTGTTAAAAGTAATTGAATCTTCCTTCAGGTGTTCCGACCATTCACGCAAAATCAAATATTGGCTGTCAAAGCTCCAGGTTTTCCCATTTCTCACTCGGTTTTTGTCCTCCTGCGATGTGAAGACAAATTGAAAAAAATTGTAACCAATTTCCCAGACGGAGAAGGGCTCTCTAGTCTGCCAGATGCTTCCTATGGTGTTTTTGAGTCCAAAAAAATTGCATTTTTTCGACCCATAAATTTTCTCAAGCAAACTCTTCTCACACTCGGCCCTGCTTTTTTCCACGTCCTTGAGATCGAGAGCGACATCTTCAGATTCTTCCTTGGACAGGGAAAAAGATTTCAGTCGCTCCGCGATTTCTGCATCCATAGTCAAAACTACTTTGGAGGGGATTAGATCTAGCCTCTGCACCCTCAATGTACAGGTTCTCACCACCTGGAGAAAAATACAAAAACCAAAGAAACAAGAAGAAAAAACAGAGCAAAGGAAAGGACCAAAAAACAGAACACGTGGGGGAAAAGGGGGACCAAAAACGACACCACCTAAGAAAAACAACAAAGAGAGAAAAAACTGGGAAAAACCAAGACCAGAAAGTCAAAGGAAACAATATTCAGATTATGACCATAATTAGTAAAGAAAGCATGAAAGATTAGTTCTGCGGCTAAACTGACAGTCAAAAGCTTGTTTAACGCTACCATGGAGAGAATGTCTGGGTAATCAGAGAGGACAAGGCGGCGCAAGGAGAGGACAGTAAAGCTCCAAAATTAGGGTTCTCTCTTAGAGAGAGAAAATTCCCACTCTTAGACAAAGGAGACTTTTACAAATTGCATCTTCAATGCATCCTTAAAAGGGGTGTATGTTAGATAAATACAAAACTCAGTAGGATATTTGTATTTCAAAAGATAATTGCAGTTTTTTGTAACTAGGCTAAATTTCAGGAGTAGTTTTTGTAATTATCCATAAAAACAATTTGTTGACCCCTTTGAACAATGCAAATGGGGCACCATTACACCAAACAAGACCTAACTAACCATTATGATACATTCTGTCAATATTTTTTACCTTAAAATCAAGAAAGCCCATGATACAGAGCAATCATCTTTTAAAAAAAAAAAAAAGGAATTTTAATACAAGAATTTGTTACCTATGAAATAACCTTAAAAGTTGTGGTGTTTAAGGAATGATTACTTTGGTACAGATAAGTGGAACCACACTGTTCAATCTATCCCTTCTAACATCTGATATGTGGGCTGTTGCAGTTAGAACATTCATCTACAAGCAGAAGGTATATATAAACCTTTTCATATTTTATGAAACTCTTAATTACTGTTTATATTTTAGCCACATTCCATTTTTCTGAGAATTGCAGGTTGATTGGTTATACTATCTGGCATTTGTCCTTGTCGTACTTGGGATTTTCATATACTCCAAAACGTAAGTTTGCCTTACTTTAGATATCTCAATATAGGGTAAATTACAAAAACTACCCGTGAGGTTCAGTCTAATTTCAAAAAACTCCAATTATCTTTCAAAAATTACAAATACCCCATAAAGTGTCGCAAACAGACTATTGAGATACGCATTTGCTTAATAAACACCGCTCTAGACTCTTAAGGGTGCAATTTGTAAAATAGAAATAAATATTACGGGAGTATTTTTATAATTAGATTGAACCTCAACGGAAAATTTTGTATTTAACCGTTGAATATATGCGCACAAACTAGTCGAAAACTTAGTGATCGAATTAACACGGATGATATTATTATGTACTACAGAGAGAAGGATGCTGACAGCAATCCAGGCCTTGAGGAAGCTAGTCTCAGTCCAGAATATTGTCTTATTGATGAAGAAAATTCCAATTCTGGAAATAATTTTCTCACTTCACCAAGAAATTAGTATTATATATGTAGTGGAATGAATATTAGATTCCTCTCTGTAATCCTTTCATCAGGTCTAAGTAATGGTTTGGACGTTGGCACAAATGTGTTGATTGATATAGTATTAATGCACTCAAGTGACAATAATTTAGTGATAGCTAGTGATACATATAAAGATTATTAGATTATAACTGTTGGAGTTTATTATAAAATAAATTGATTAAAGGTGGTATACTTTGGAGAAGCACTTAATTTCAGATTCTATTTCATATGGATCTAAACAAAAGACTATATTGCCCTCATTCTTTTTCCTAACCGAAGCTCATGAGCGAATCAAGGAGACGAGCTCGGTTTTCAAGAGAGTCACCACGTAGGCATGATAACACTTTAAGGAGCACGCGACCCGAGGTGAGGTGACACCTGGGTCGGATCCTACCGCGTGGGCATGACAACACTTTAAGGAGCACGCGACCCCAGGCGAGGTGACACCTAGGTGGATCCTATTCCAATACATGATCCATATTTTCTCAAAAGGATCCAAACCCAACCCGAAGCGGTGATTCGGGTTGACCCAGAATCTTGACCGTTGATTCAATGATGGTGACATCTAGGCCTTGGAGATCAGGACACGTGGAGCTAGCATGTACGACCTAGCCACACCAAAACTATAATTACCCCTTGTTTCTCATTGATATATGTATCTCATTATCCTACTATTCACCTCGCTCATCAGTTCACTTTGACCTTACGATCTGTACTGACTTAAGCATCGGAGGATCTTAGCTGGGAACCCTCCCATCTAGCCTAGCGTTTGTTCTATTACAGGTCATCCGAACGAAGTACCTAGGCTCGAGCCAGCGACCCGAATCAAGTACATCTTCACCCAAATCGATTGGGCACTGTCTGTGGAAATTAGGTCGAATCGAGTATGGACGAGACTCGATGAAAGCAAAAAGAACACCACCTCGTGAAATTTGAACATGGAAAAAACACCAATAAGGGCGAAGGAGACCACACCTCGGGGAGCATCCTGTCACCGAGATCCGGGAGCAACATCGAAGGAAATCAAGATCCAATGATCGATATGTGGTCAAGTGACTTTAAGAAATTGTTAGAAAGAATGTTGGATGAAAGAGACAGGAAGAGAAAAGCCCCGGTGGTGTCCTCTCCAAAGGAAAAGGAGGTCGCGGTTGGAGAAGAAAATAGGAGGTCGAGGGGCGTTGAAGAAGTAGCTAGTCGTTTTGCACGGTGGGCGAGGCGACCTATGGCAAAACCATGGCGAACCTCGAAAGCGTAGGATATCAACGAGCTTAGCGATCGTTGAGCGAAATTTCGAAACCGGACAACCTGAAACGGAGAAGGCGGCCGTCACATCCGCTCTCGCAAAAGAGAGGATCCCCTTCTCTCCTGAAATCCTATCGGAAGTTGTCACCACGCACTTCAAGTTACCCGATCTCCCTAAGTATGATGGAAGACGGATCCCCAAGAACACCTAACTGCATTAGATCATGTGATGCAACTCGGAACTCTATGGGCAAACGGTCATGAATGAATGCCAGGGATATTCATCACTACGCTCAATGGAAAGGCCCAATAATGGTTCACTGGGCTCCCTAGGAACCATCATATCTTATGAACATTTGTCAAGGAAATTCCTATATCGGTTTGCAAGTAAAAACGAGCTCGAAGATCGCTGACCCATCTTTTCACTATAAGATAAAGTCAAGGAGAACCGCTCCGAGATTTCATCAAAAGATTCAATGATGAAGCTCTCGAGGTGCAAGATATGAGGATCGACATGATGACAAACCTATTGGTCCATGGATTGAAGAATGGGACATTAGATCGACCCTCACGCGCGAGCCCCAGGGATAAAGATGAGTTGATGGAGATGACCCCAAAGGTACATCTAGGAAGAGGAGATGAATGCGATAAAGACCATGAATGGTCGAGCATGGAGCCATGACATAAAAAAGGATCATAGAGAGGGACCTCGTTTCAGGTCTGAGAAAGACCTCGAGCGAGGTCGAGATCAGGATCGCCAGCGAGCAAGGAAGGATGCGGGCCACATATGATAAACGAGTGCATGAAAGAAACTTCCAAGTAGGAGACCTAGTGTTGAAAAAAATGGAGGTGTCAAAGCATGTGGGGAAGCTCGAAGCAAATTGGAGGAGGACTTCTTGTGTGGTGACTCGATCTTCGATAGCCCAAGACTCGACTAGTTGAGGCATAACCCGCACTTCACATCCTCCACGAAACTACCTAGGACAAGGGCGAAAAGAGAGCCCCTTAGGAATGGGATTCATCCTTTTTTAATAATCAATCATACGATTTGGGGACAAAATGGATGTGCCAAAATGAAGGATTAATTTTTCTTCTTTCCTTTTTTTTATTTTTTCTTTTTGCCTCTTTTCTTTTTTTTTTTTTTTATTATCATTATCACCTAGGAAAGAAAGCGTAAATGAGAAATAGACCAAGTATATCATGTCATATTGGGCTTGGGGTTGAAGTCTTGAAGGGGTTGAGGGGATTTGTAAGGATGGCAATTTTGACGGACCGGTGGGTACCCCTAGTCCTTCGTTCGGGTTGCCTGCCCCGCCCGTGATGGTGTGGGTCCGAGCGAGACCGATTCGGGGTTTTTTTATAACAGGGCACAAAATAAATACAAATGTAAATTATATTAAAAATAATTAATGGTGACATATTTTGTTTTTAGGCATAAACAATAATATAAAGAAAAAATAAGAGGAAAAAAAAAACCATTGGGGGCACGAGTCCCCATAGGAGGAGCATAGCTCCATCTCCGGGTCTCGATCTATTTTTTTTTAGTACAATTGGGGAATATTATTGGAGGAATGAGCGCATCATATTGTTGGTTTTTGGTGTCAAAATATAAGAGGTGTGTTTTGTCCCACATTGCTTGTGGAACAAAATGGGTGGGAACCTTAAGGTTATTTAAGGAACTCATGCGGTGTTGTTTTCAATTGCACGATTAAATACACTTTAACCTTTGTGGTTTGACTCTTGTTAAATTCATCTCTTGTATTCTCAAGTATGGAGAGTTGGGGAGAGGTGTGAGTTAGTCAAAGTTTATAAGAGTGTGGGGGTACTGGGGTCGGGAGAGAGAATGTCTATGTGATTGTAATAATATTTAACATAGTGGAATTTCTTTCTCCGGGGGCCATGGTTTTTCTCCTGTTTTGGAGTTTCCACATAAATTCTTATGTTGTGGATTGTTACTATTTTTCATTTTATTTTTGGTTATTTACTTGTCATTCCTGGGGATGAATGTGGGATCCGATTTTTCCCAAAAAGTGGTATCATAGCCCATGTCGGGTCTCTTGAAATTCTGAGTATGCTCTGTGGTCGCAGCGATGTCTGACCTTCCACATCAGAAAAGATTTCTTGAGCGGTGTTCGAGGGTCTCATTTGGAGGCGGTTGTTCACCAGGCTAGGGTGGTTTAAGCAAGTGGAGAAATTTGATGGAATGATCAAGTTTGGCTTATGACAAATATAAGTCAAGGATGTGTTGGTACAATCCGGATACACAAAGCTTTGAAGGTTAATGTCAAGGTGGATGTGGAGTTGATCTCAAAATAGCTCTAATCTGGGCTAACATTGTGACAATAAAGATTTTCTCGATGAGAAATTGTATGTCCTTTTGGTATGTCAAGTTGCCATGAAAGAGGGCGTGGTTATGTTAGCGGGTCCATGAATTTACACACGGGCATTGGCTTGTCATGGAAAGATGCAGTGGTGTGGTGGAATTTCACACGGGCATTGGTTTGACATGGATGCGGGGTGTGTGGTGGAATTTACACACGGTATCGGTTTGGCATGGATACAATGTGTGTGTTATGTCGATGAAGGACTTCCATGGGGGCCAAAAAGTTGGTGTTTGATAAATGGTTTTTATCATGATTTTGATTATTTTATTTAAATGAGTTTTTATACCAAAATAATGTTCCTAAAAGTGGTCCAAACACTCCCGAACGTCTTAAAATGTTTTTACTATTTTTTGGAGTATTTCTTGAAGTTTATTTTTGATAAAAAAATTGGACAACACTTATATTTCAAGCTCGACCGGTCGCCCTATAGGGCAACCTGTACCTGAGTTGAGTTTTGAAACAGAAAACGGGACGGAATGAAAAACAACGAGAGCGACCGGTCGACCCTATGGGCGACCGGTGCCTGAATGAAGCTCGAGAGAACAGAACTCCCTGCTTCCAAAATAAGTCACCTCCAACCGGTCGCGCATAGGGACGACCGATCGGACCCATCGTCGATCGGTCCCCCTATGTAATTTTTGAGAAAATTGCATTTTGAACTTATCTCTGCGCGACCGGTCGCACCCCTTTTGACAAAGAAAATTCTAACAGTTGTGCAGCAGACCAACTTTCCTTAATTTGTGGGATTGGTTTCCAAATAAATATATTCTTGATTTTAATTGTATTTTTATGTAGATTTTCAATCCCCAAGAGAGTCTATGCTTGATCAATCATCTCCTATAAATAGAGGAAGTTTTGGAGCAACCACACAATAATTGAGATACAACACAATAAGATACATTCAAGCAAAGTCTTTAGCTCTTCATTGTTATTATTCTTGTTGTAATTGCGTAGCTTATCACTTTCACATCTTGAGGTCTAGGTTTTCATTTCTTGATTACACTTGCACTCAAATTATAATATTCATTATTGAGTTGTAATCTTTTTTTTTTTGTCAATCATTCAACACAAGATATCCTTGTGAGTGTTCTTGGTAAGAGCACACTTGGATGATCTAGGTGATAGGTGCTTTAGAAGATTGTGGTGATCTTCTTGTTAAAGAATGGTACTCTTTGAGGTGTTGAAGAATTTGGTGTTCTTCAAGGTTGAAGATTGTGGTAATCTTCACAAGGTGCCGTTGGAGATTGTGGTAATTTCAAGAGAGATTGTGGTAATCTCAAAGGTGGTGTGGTAGAAGAGTGTGGTGCTCTTCAAGGTGAAGTTGTAAGTTGTTGTATTAATTTTGGTAATTAATAAAATCTTTTTTTTTAAATCCATCCCGGATATACTGGGGTGGTAGAGGATTAGGCCCTAGGTGGGTTGAACCTCTATAAATCGACGCGTGTTGTTTACTTCCCGCACCTTCCTTTATTGTCCTGCTTGGTTTATTCGAAAAAGAGGGCTAAATCGAAAAGATGGAGATAATCTATTCACCCCCTCTAGATTATTGTAGCCGCTTGGACTTACAAGTGGTATCAGAGCCAAACTCTTTGGCAAGCTCGTTCCACATCGCGAGTAAAGAGGAACGATCACCGACTACGAATGAAGTCTACCTTACTGGCGCCTCCACCACCAAGCCACCACTATTTGATTCCAAAAATTTTACATTTTGGAAAGAAAGAATGAAATGTTATCTACAAGGTTGCAGGTTCGATATTTGGAACACGGTCGTCAATGGAGAATTCATTCCGATAATAAACATACTACACACCTCCAAAGGCCTCAAAGAGCTCAATGATGAAGAGAAGAAAATCATCTCCTTAAATGGTAAAGCTCTAAATATTTTGTATTGTTCACTTACCGTATTGGAATTTGATCATATTGTAGGAATTCGATCGGCACATGAAATATGGCAAAAATTAGAAGCCATCTATGAAGTATATGCAAATGAAAGGAGTAACTCAAAAGCATCTACTTCTCAAAAGGATACAAAATCAAATCCAATGAACACGTCTCTTACAACTTCCAACTATGAAGAAGATGAACTATGTCTTATGGGTTTCGAAGAAGAAAATGAGGTAAGTTCTAAACCTTCTACTTCCTATGATATTGATTTACAAAATGAATATAGTGATTTGCAAAATGATTATGACGAACTTCAAAATGAATTCCAAAGCTAACTTGTTAAATACAAAGATTTGAAAAAGGAATTCAATGTTTTGAAAAATGGTAAGGATAGTTTGTTTACCTCCTATGAATCACTATCATGTGCTCACACCACCACACTTGACAAGGTTAGAAACCTTGAAAAAGAAAATAGTACTCTTGTTGAGGATATTAATTGCATGAAAAAAGATTTATCAAAATCCAACTTGAGTACCAATAAAATGACCAAGATTGTTGATATTCAAAATTGTGATAAAGGACTTGCTCATAAGCCTAATGTTGTCAATCATATGAAAAAGAATCAAGTCTCTATGCATGATGGTCATTATGCTCCAAGAACTATTACATGCTTCTATTGTGGTAAAAAGGGTCATACGGTAAATACTTGTCGGGATAGAAATAGCTCTAATTATCATTGGAGACCTAAAAGTCTCAAAGCTAATCCCAAAGGATCCAAACACTTGAGGGTACCACAAAACAATGTCATACTGGGTACCCGACGGAATAATATTCAAGGAAAATTCATACCGCCAAGAAGACATCAAATGCCCATCTCATTTGATCAAAGGAGAAGACATCACCACAATGAATTTCCAAGAAAAAGACATTATCAACAGTGGGAAGGATATAATCCTTGGAAATGGAGCAATTGGAGAAGTTATCATCTACAAGATGACTTTCAAAAGGAAGATACCATCAACAACGGAAAGACACAACCCATGGAAATGGCGTAATTGGTAAACCACATCTCCCTACTTAAAAATGCATTTTAATTGTGTTATTATGCATGTTTTTATTTACGTCTTAATTGTAAAATTAGTTTTCAAATATTTATTTCAAAATTAAGGTCTTCAATATATATTTGTGTTTTTAAATCTTTTGAAAAGAAGACTCGCATGTTGTTCCAAAACTTGTGCATTTATTAAAGGCCAAAATGTTTTATTATCTTCTATGGATTTTGATGGCAAAAACATATTTTTGTGATATTACCTATTAACCTACACTTGTATCATTGTTCGTACAATATTTGTTTAAGAATTGTGTAGGATATATATTCATCATAATGTGTCAAGAGGACCCTAAACTATCGAGGCACGTTCACTCGTATTATTTTTAGAACTCGATGTTTTTCATGACTTTATCATGAAATTATTTTTTCAAACCGCATTTCTCCTAAAATACTGTTAAAATGGACTTGCAGATTTTTCAAAAAGGGACACTTTTCGAAATCTTATTTTAAATCGAGTCCTTTATTGACTCGTATATGTTGAATATAGTCCATTATTTTCATTTTGCAAGTTTTTAAAACTTTTGGGGTGAAAAATTGAATTTTGGAAAATTCTGGAAATTGCAAAATTGCACAGGGGACGATCAGCGGGGCGACCGATCGCCCTATACATCGATCGCCGCACCCTACCCACCCGATCGCCTGTGTTGTTTAATATGTTAAAACCCGTCTGTTCTTCCAGAACTAAACAGACTGAAATCTTTCTCAAACCCTAAGTGCGAAAATCATCTTCCCCTTCTCTATTATCTTCAATTTCTCATCAAATCTTGTGATTCTTGTTGCTAATTCACTCCATTTTGCAAGAATCTTACTTATATGGCACCTCCAAGAAATTCCACCGATCAAAATCCCAATCCTAAGCGAAGAAGAGGCGGAGAGGGTTCTTCAAGAAATCGGCAAGAGGAAGCGAACAACGGGACATTCGAGCTACCCAAATGAATGTAGCTCAAGAACACGAGCATATTCAAAACCCCTTACTTTCACGGCCTCAAATCGCCGAACTTCGAGGGACCATTTCGCTCGACAATTGTCGTTGGGCAAGAAGTAAGAAATCTCTAATATCTCAAGCTCCTCGTTCCGCTAATACTTTAAATTTTGTCAATAAATATGTCGAGTGGTACTATGAGAATTTGAACTTAGGTGCAAAGTTTATTGCTCGCACTAAAATTTGTCGGTTTGCTTCGTTTTCAAATGAGTATCCTACTATTCGGGGATTTTTCGAAGAACAAGGGTGGATGTATTTGTGGGAACATCCTTATGTTTTGTTTGATGATGACGTGATATTGCACTTCTATGCTAATTTATGGGTTGAGTATGATGCTCAAAGGAAACCTATTGCGTTGAATTCATTTGTGAGGGGTCGTCATTTTTGATGGACTCCGGATGATATTTGTCGTTTATTGCATGTTCGAGAAGGTGGTTGGGATTATTTTGGGTGTACATATTGGAATAATGAAATGATGGGTGTCACTTTGGAAGAGGTTAAGACCTTCTTGGGCTTTTGGCCATGACTCTTGAGCATAGAGTTATCTGTATAATTGTCGCCTATTGCATTTGCGGTAAAGCGGGGAAAATGCCTAAAGCAATCAACTTTTTTCCGACATATAAAATTGCTAGAAGGGAACCGCTAAATTTTGGTGCAATTCTAACTCAATGCATCATTGAGTCAATCACTCAGGGACGAAGAAGTTTGTAATGGGGAATTGGATTTGCAAGCTTCTAATGAACTCGGGCTTACCTTCTTCGGAATGCACGAAGATGATTCTTAATGATTTTGATATTGATAACATTTCTCAAGTTGTCAACATGCACAAGAATATGCCCATTCGTCCGACTAAAATGGCAAAAAGGAGGAGCTAAGGATCTACCTCACAAAACCCCAACGATATATTCGACGATGAGGGGATTGAAAGAACGGAAGAACCAAGCAGTCCGGAGGGTAATACTAGGTGCTCAACCTGTCTCGGGTTCCATTCAAATCCAATTTGATGAATATAGAGTCATAATCATGCATAGGGGCGAGATTTTCGATATGTGCCGATGAAATTCTTAGAATGGTTTATTCTAAGTGGTCTACTCATATGGTGGAGTAGGGTTCTCTGTTTGAGAATGATGGTTCTCTGTTTGAGAATCGTGATCGTCGGTGAAGACAATGGAACTTCTTTTATTTTGCCAAGGTGGAGTTTGTTGGTTTTTGGTGTCAAAATATAAGAAGTGGGTTTTGTCCCACATTGCTTGTGGAACAAAATGGGTGGGAACCTTAAGGTTATTTAAGGAACTCATGTAGTGTTGTTTCAATTGCACTAAATAAATACACTTTAACCTTTGTGGTTTGACTCTTGTTAAATTCCTCTCTTGTATTCTCAAGTATGGAGAGTTGGGAGAGAGGTGTGAGTTAGTCAAAGTTTGTAAGAGTGTGGGGTCTTGGACGGTCCTGGAGAGAGAATGTCTATGTGATTGTAATAATGTTTCACATAGTTGAATTTCTTTCTCTGGGGCCGTGATTTTCTCCCGGTTTTGGAGTTTCCATGTAAATTCTTGTGTTGTGGATTGTTCTATTTTTTTATTTTATTTTTCTAGTTATTTCGCTTGTCCCTGGGGATGAATGTGGGATCCGATTTTTGCCCCCACACATAAGATCGAACTTGGGTCAATCGTCGTGACAAAACAAGTTTCTACCAAGATAAAGACAAGGTTAATAGGTTAATGCTATTATGTATGGACCACAATGTTTATTGTGTTAACACCAATATTTACAAAATAAGATTTCAATGTGACTATTCTAAAAAGCCCAATAATTACGAAATAACTATTTATACAAAATAAGATTTATATTTTCTTAATGTGGTGGTCAAATATATTTAATTATTTATTGACAATTTATAACAATCATACGAAAGATAACAACAAAATCAATAGAAAAAGAATATCAATTATCGTAGCAAAGAAGTATAATAAAAGATTTAAAAAATAAAAAAATCAATAGCACAAATGCTAGTGGTCCTGAGAGTGAGGGATGCCGACGCCGATCATGCCATATTCATGGGGTTGAGGGGTCTTGTAGTTGTGCGTGTCTGATTAGCTAAATTTTCCTATTTCTTATTTTATAGGCGTCAATTATGGGTGACGAGATAATGTAATTAAATCATTAATTAAGTAATAATAATTAGATTGTTTTGTTAAAACAATAAAATATATATATATATATATATATATATATATATATGAAGAGAACCAGTCAGCAGTCATATACGGTCACAAGGAAAAGGTCAATGGCTCAATGTTCATTAATTCTATACCATGTTATTGTAAATGGAAATGTTCATTTCAACTAAGGTTTATTATTCAATGTTTGCTCAGGACTTATGAATTGTGATTTTATCTTGAACACGGGCCAGAGATTGACTCTTGGGGTGTCAATTTGGAAAATAATTCCGTTTTGGTTGGTGGAACTATATGTTAACGCGTGGTAACGTTCATTATTCGTGAATCTCGTGACAATTTACTTGTCCAAATAATATTCCTAGTAATCAAATATTAAAAAATTATTAATAATCTCAGTTTTTTTGGTTGGTTATGAACAAGTGTGTCTGTGTTGACATTTCTTATTATGGAACTTTCGTATTATAAGCGTTATTGTAAGTGTTAGAATTAATTGTATTGAAGGGGTTGAGTGGTGAAAAAGTGACGTGGAGCGAGTCGAAAACGAGTTTTGGGCTACAATGAATCGAAATAAGAGGACAAAATAGTAAAATCATATTTTTGGAAGCCAATATCCGATAACTATCAAAACTATGTTTCCGAAGGAAATGACTCGATGGAAAGAACTCACTATTGCTCATATAAGGTGTGAAGACCCGAAATTCCTTTGTGTAGACATGTTTCTAGCTCAAGTATTTTCAGTTTTTAGGATTTTATTTCCTAGTTGGTTTTGAATTTGTTTAGGGTTTTTGGCTTCATTAAATATTTTTAGGTCTTTATTTTCGAGTTGCTCATTCATAATTTATATTATTAATAAAAAGAAATTCAAAGATTATTTCATCTTCCAATTATTTGTCCCGTGTCAAAAATTAGTTGAGATCTCGAATGCTATTAATATTTACATACTTTTAAATAATTCACTACATAATTCATATGCTAATTCATGGTCTTGCTAGCTGAAAAAGACAACCTGAGGAGTTCCTACGTTAGACTCACGATCAAGTTACAATGATAGAGAAAAATAGATATATATGTGTAAAAGTGTATATAGAAGTGAGTATATGAAAAAAGATGGCTCAATCTCTCCCTTCTCTTCTTATTTATAGCTTTTTCCTAAGGCCCCCACCAGGCCACGTGTTCTTCCCTGAGTGGCTATACCTTTTAGATGGTGGTTCCTATATTCCCGACCTGTCATACGAGTAACTAAATGTCAGACTGACTTTTGGCTTAGTTACTCCCTGTCCAATCCAACTCAGCAGGTATTTAAATTCTTAAGGATTAAACCTATGCCTTATTAAATGCCTGACAGGTCTTGCTTATGCGGCATTTAATGCCTGATAGGTCTTGATTATGTGGCATTTAATGCCTGACAGGTCTCATACAATATGCATTTAATGCTTTGCAGGTCATCCTCAGGTAGCATTAAATGCTACCCAGCTCGACCCTGACACTGACAACTTTATGTCCCTTCGACCCTCTGAAAAGGAGGATTACAATCGGCTAGTTAATGGTTGTCAGGTCATACCTAGACATCTGTCACTTATGTGAGGTCAGGTGCGTATCCTGGCTTTGGCATGATGCTCCGAGGAGGGATCAGGTGGGACCGAGAAGACTTACTAGGTCAGCCAGGTCAGGTGTATACCTTATGCTTGGTGCCTTATTCTTGATTCTAAGATCTCCATTCTCTCGAGGAGGGATCGGGTGGGATCAAGAAGACTTACTAGTCGGCCCGAGGTCGGTATGTACCTTATGTTTGGTGCCTTATTCTTGATTCTAGCATCTCCATTCTCCGAGGAGGGACTAGTCCCACCCAGTAAGACTGCAAGTTAGGTCAGGTGCCATCTATATACTTTGGAGGTTTGAACCCTTACTCTTGGTTTTGGCACCTCCATGCTTGAGGGGTCAGTCGGACTATGCGGACCGATATTCGACCGGATCACATGGTTATTCATAGAATTAAATGATTGTGATGCAATAGCACGTAAACCACAATAGAACATATGTTTGTTTTATAAAATCGCCAAAAAGTCTGGAAAAGATAGTGAAAAGAAACTTGAAATAAGGATCATAGATGATGTAATTTGCTTTTATGCGAGAAAGTAATTTATTGTGAACTAATTATATTTTGGTGAGATCTAGTGACTAGTATTATCTCAAAAATAACATCTCCGAAAGTATGCTAAATAAATAAAGAGCGTTTTTGGTTTATTGGATGTGATTGGATAAAATGTTTGGATTATGGGAGTGTTTGCAAATACTAAAACAAGTGTTTTTTTATTTCTTTTGTTTTAAAAAAGTAGTTTTTAGTGTTTGCAAGTACAAACTAACTTCTAGCTTTAACATTATTTTTGCTACCCGTTGTGATCGGGACATTTTCCTTTCTTTTATATACTTCCATTTATTTAAAAAAATGTACCAACTTCGCTTTTGATTCTCGCTTCATTTAATCGAATCTAAAAGTAAGAGAGATGTGTTTTAGGTTACGCTTCTCGCTTCAAATTTGAATTTTACAAATAAATAAGCACTTCTACTACTTTTTTACCAAACACTCACAGACTTCTCATTTTCAACTTTTGATTTTATTGTCAAACACTACTAACTTCGATTCTCAACTACTTCTATTTTTGCTATAATAAATCACTTCTTCTAAAAGCGGTTTTTGCAAATACTCCCTATGTAGGATTGCACTGTTTATAAATTACATAATTTGGTTTAATATTATGTATGATCGATTTATTGAAAATTTTATTTTTAAGTAATTTTGTATAATTTTATGTTTGGCATCTTAAGAAGTATAATTTGGTACCACAAACTTGTAGTATGCTGGTATCACTCACCTTTTATAAGTGTATTGAGGAGGGGTTTGAACCCTAGATCTTTCAATTCTTTGAAATTTATTTACTCCTCTCTAACCAAGACTCTCAACTTATTAAAAAAAAAAGTATCCTCTCTAACCAATACACTCAAGTTATTAAAAAGTATAATTTGGTATAATTTTCTAAACTACCCCTTGTCTTTAAAAGAAATTACAAAAATTTTAACATATCCAACTAGTCCACATGCTGGAATCGTTTTCAGTTTCCACTCCATAGAGCTTTTGAGGGGCAAAATTGCGAGAACACATATTTGGAAAACAAGGGATAAAAATTAATGACATAGTCGGAAAAATATTAGGATAACCGTACACGTAAGTGGGGTAGGCGCAGTAAAAAGTAAAACTAAAATTATATAAATTCTAACTAAAATATTTTTTTAAAAAATCTTTTAAAAATTGGGAGGGGGTGGAGGCGGAGGTTGGCCCCCGCCTCATCCCTTTATAACAATTAGAAATGACAATTAGGTCGAGTTAGACTTATAAAACAAAATCGAGCTAGGTCGCGCCAACTCGAAATCCCATCGACAATATTTTCATGGCCCAATCCAAATTTTCGTGTAGTGAATTTTAAAACTGGTACGATCGGGCCATTAGGTTGACAATATTTGGAAAACAATATACTAGTAAAATAATATGTATAAAAGTATTTCTTGCTGCCTGGTGGGCTGGCATGATACTATTAATTAATCATTCTTTTTTTTTTTTTTTTTGAGCAAAATTAATCATTCTTTCAACATTTTCTGCTACTGCAAGTTTTGGCCGTGGAAAAGCCATGAGCTGAGCTCTGACCTGCCTGTGGATGAGGATCGAGCAGCAATGGCCCTGCAGACATTGTTGCTGTTGTTTTTAGGACAAGTGGTGTCTTTTAATTTGGCCATTTCCAGCTTCACTGTTTCTTTAATCACCAATCAAGGTAAATCTGATTTCTCCGTGTAGTTTATCGTCTTGAATGAGTTGTTTCTTGAAACCAGCATGACATGTAACTGTTTCTTGTGCAGATTCTTGAAATATATTTTTTGGTCTGAGAAGTCGCTTAAAAGATTCAAATTTTAGAAATAGATACATTATAGGGATAATTACATAAACCTCCATGAGGTTTGGGCTAATTACAAAAAACCCAGAGATCTTTCAGAATTACAAAAAGCCCCCTCAAGTTTGCTTTTGTCTTAAGGGGTAATTATAATATTTGTGTAAGTATGTGGGAGGTTTTTGAAATATTTTTTATTTATGAAAGGGGGAAATGTAAAATAGAGTCAGCCTCAAGGGATTTTTGCAATTTTCAAAAATCTTTGGGTTTTTTGTAATTAGCCTGAATCTCAGGAGTTTATTGTAATTAACCCTACATTATATTTATGGTAGTTTTGTGGGTTTTGTGTAGGTGTGGATGCACCACTTACTCTGTCATTTTTTACATACTTGGCTCTGGCTCTGGTGTATGGAACTATAACGCTGCACCGTCGCCAGAAATTTCTGGTAACCAAATTTAGCCCTTTTCTTTACAAAATCATTTGGTTTCGTGTTTTGTCTTCTGGGTGACCTGAAAAGTTTTGAATCATTTTCAAGATAACTTTTAGGGATAATTACATAAGAACCCCAAGGTTTGGGCTAATTACTTAAAAAGCCCATAGATGTTTCAAAATAAATCTAAAAGAAAAACTCATGTTTGATTGTGTCTTAATTAGTTAACTTTATTATTTATAGAAATATAGTGGGATTCTGAAATATTTTTTTTTTTCTTATGAGGGGAAAATGTAGGACGTCGGATCAAACTTTAAGGTTTTTTTTTGTAATTAGGCCGAACCTCAGGGTTTTTGTGTAATTATCCCGAACTTTTATGCTTTGCAGGGCAATGAGTATTTTCATCTGTAGATAACATATAAAATTCTGTTGGCTAATTGGGATTTTCTTCCGTTTGTCAACTTAAATTCCATATCATGAAAATTGCTTTGAAATCTGTCCCTCAAAGTTGAATGTGGATTCAAAAATGGTATTGACTCAGTTGAGTATCCCAAAATGCAGGTCCCTTGGTATTGGTATCTTCTTCTAGGCTTTGTTGATGTCCAGGGCAATTTTCTTGGTAACGCTTGGTCGATTTTCACATTCCCGTCTTAACAAAATTATATCGGAATGTTTCCAAATTCCATCGAACATGCATCCTCAAAAACCTATTGGAACACTGGCTTTTGCTGATGGAGAGTTTAGAGTTTAGACATTATTAAAGTTTGGGATAATTACAAAAACACCCCTGAGGTTTAGGCTAATTGCAAAAAAAAACCAGAAATATTTCAAAATTACACCCTTGAGGTTTGATTCCATCTTACATTTTCTCCCTTCATAAACAACAAACATTTCAAAACCCTCATGATATTTTTAGAAATATTACGCTTAACCCCTTAAATTTAATTTAAGGCATAATTAAAACCTGAAAGGGCTTTTTGTAATTTTGAAACATTTCTGGTTTTTCTGTAATTAGCCCAAACCTCAGGGGCTGGAAAGGAGCTAATCTCTAAGGAGATCTAGCTCGCATCTTGTAATTATCCCTTAAAGTTATAAACCAACTGCTTCATGGCGAAGAATCTATATTAGATTTTGCTTTTCTCATACTGTTTCCATGATTATTATAGGAAGACAACTTCCACTTTTTTTTAATAAGTTGGGAATCTTGGTTGGAACTAAAAGATAAATTTAAGAGAAACTAAAAGATAAATTTAAGAGAAACTAAAAGATATCGGGTTCGGACTCAAATCAATATCCTTACAAAGGGTGAGTGATACCTTCAAATCACTTGAGCTACGACCTACAAGCTCGTGGTCAAATTTCAAAGAAATCAAACCCCGCTCAACACCGATAGGAAGACAATTTCCACTTATATCTAAGTTTGTTCATCATGTCCACTTATATCTAAATTTGTTCATCATGTCTGTAGTTTTCAATTCATTTACAAGTAACACCATATTTTTTGTTCACAAGGAAAAAAGTAGAAGAATATGATGTAGGAAAATAACAAAATTTCCTAAAAAAGAGTTGTAATATGAACTCTTAGATGCTAATGAATTAACACAACATGTTGTTCAAGAAAACTTATTGCTCGAAAAAGATTGGTTGGTTTCATCAAATTCAAGGAGTCCAATTAGGTGGTCTTTTTTTTTTTTTAATAAGTTGGGAGTAGTGATTGGAGGAGAGAGGATAAATTTCAAAGAAACTAAAAGATACAGTGTTCGAACCCTGGTCAACACCCTTACAAAGGATGAACGATACCACTTGAGCTACAACTCGTGATCAATTAGGTGGTCTTTTTTGGTAACTATATATATCATTCTCTGGGCTTCAGATGCAATAAGCACAAACTCCTGATTTGTTTACTGTTTCAAGTTTCCAATGCTTCTCTCAATACAACAATTGCGGAAAATTCATTTCGGATTTATCAATTGCAGTTACTAAAGATTACGAGTACACATCAATTACCAGTGTGACGATATTGGATTGCTGGACGATTGCGTGGGTAATAATTCTTACATGGCTTATCTTGGGTACACAATATTCCCCGTGGCAGTTTTTTGGGGCAGGAGTTTGTATCGGAGGCCTTGCTCTAGTCCTTCTCTCTGATTATAAGCCTGGTGTTGAAGGTGACATTTTCTTGTCCTTGTACTGATAAATCAATAATATCAACAGCGGTCCATTAAGCCATATATTCTCATCTCTGTCTATTATGGGTATAAATGAATCAAATAGAGTCGAAGATAGTGATGTTCAAGCTAGCTTGTTTCAATTTTTATTGAGATTCAAAAATTATGTTGAGCGAACTTCAAAAGATCACAAAAATCCAAATTATACTGATATTGTCAAAAAGAACAAATTACCACAAATAATTGTTGTGAAATATAAACCACTTGAATATGGATAATATAACACCAATTTTGCCCCTCAGGTGGCTCGAAACCACTTTTTGGAGATACTCTCGTCATTGCAGGAACTGTTTTTCTCAATGAGCAATGTCGGCATGGTTGGTGAAGCTGTCTTGTTTTCTTCTCATGATATTTTTGATATGAGATATGACTATATGGGCATATCTGGAAAGCTCAAAAAATTGATTTTCGTTTCGAAGCTTGATACTAGGATGAGAGTTACATAATAATTATTAGACGTATCTTGTTGTGACAGGAATTTTGTGTTAAGAAGAAAGACCGAGTTGAAGTAATGACAATGATTGGCGTGTTCGGCATGCTTGTGAGTGCGTTCGGGATGTATCCTTGTTTAAGCAAGCCAGAGAAAGGGATTTGTTGGTTTTAATATATAGGGATAATTACAAAAACACCCCTACGGTTTGGGCTAATTACAAAAAAACCCAGAGTTCTTTGAAAATTACAAAAAAAAACCTTGAGGGTTGATTCCGTCTTACATTTTCCCGGTGATTTTTGAAAATATTTCAAAAAAAAACCTGACATTTGCAAAAATATTCAGTTAACCCCTTAAATTTAAGACAAAACGAAATCTGAAGGGTTTTTTTGTAAATTTGAAACATGTCTGAGTTTTTTTGTAATTAACCCAAACCTCAGGGGTGTTTTTGTAATTATCCCTAATATGTATACTGAGAAATTATCTTTGTACTGTAGATGTTGTATTTCCTTCACTTGTTTTAGGGCTACATTGGAGAGGAAGAGCCTTGGATCAATCAATTGGTCTCCTCAATTAGTAAGTGAACTGAAATATCTTTTTTTTTTTTTCTAATTAATCTCCGATATTTATTCATGGAAATTTTATTTGATTGCATTTTATGTAGCATCAACTTGTTTCGTACTAATCAACCATACAACTTAAAAGGTAAGAGTGACAATGATTCGTATTTCAACCTGACCCGTGAACCTGGCGACTTTGAATTGCCACCCCTAGCACAGCTTATAGAAAGAATCTTAACATAAAATTATCAAGAAGGGTACACAACATAATTTAAGAAAAAAGGTAAATTACATTATAATGTGTTGTAATTGCTCTGTTGTTTGCAGGTATTAGCCTATGTTGGTTGCACGATATCGAGCTTTATGTTCTATACGCCGCCCTTTCGTTCTAAAGGTCAGCTTTATCTGCTGCTCAATCTTCCAGTAATTGATCATCCGTCATTTGTATCATATTTGAGTGTTAAAACATTATCAAGGAATGTAAACTGCTTATCATATCGATTTCTCTAATCCAAGGATCATCATACTGATACAGATGAGTGGAGCCACACTGTTCAATCTGTCTCTTCTAACATCTGATATGTGGGCTGTTGTAATAAGAATTTTCATCTACAAGCAACAGGTTTTCTTTTTCCAACTTTAAATTCACTTACATGTTTCTGTTGGCAACTTCATGGACTTACCCAACTAAACAGGTTTGCTATAACTGTGAATTTGCAGGTTAAGTGGTTATACTATCCAGCTTATGCACTTGTGGCCCTTGGAATTTTCATTTACTCCACAACGTACGTCTTGTGACAACTTCTACATCATTATTGTTAAAGGATATGTTAATGTTTGAATTTCATCAAACATTATATTTCGATTTTTATTCTTCCGATTTCGGATTAATTCTTGTCATTAATATTGTCGAGTTATGTTAGAAGTTTAAATTCAGTTTTCGACTTTACTAACTCCTTGGAAGTTTATGGTAGTGGGTGGTTTCTTTCCTTAAATCTTGCGGTAGTTTCTCTTCTGTTTTTCTTGCAGGAAGTTACTCAAGTGATGGCTATTTAAGGATCGAAACCAAAGCAGATTTCGTGACCATTTTATGAGAGTTGTGAGTTCATCTTCCAAAGATTTTCACATCGAAATTCTCAAGAAGCTCGCTGATACTGTAAAATGTTGGCAACATTGTTGGCATCATTTTTAGAACTCGAATTTTGAGTGTTTTTGTGAGATAGATTCAGTGTATATTGAGTGTTTGGAGTGCACTAAATAGATTCTCACATTTTGTAAAGGAGTGTTGTTACTTTTGGAGACATAAGGAGTTGTTCTTCTAGTTTCATCAACTTCTACATCATTATTGTTAAAAGGATATGTTAATGTTTGAATTTCATCAAACATTATATTTCGATTTTTATTCTTCCGTTTCAGGATTAATTCTTGTCGATTAATATTGTCGAGTTATGTTAGAAGTTTAAATTCGATTTTTCGACTTTACTAACTCCTTGGAAGTTTATGGTAGTGGGTGGTTTCTTTCCTTAAATCTTGCGGGTAGTTTCTCTTCTTTTTTCTTGCGGGAAGTTACTCAAGTGATGGCTATAATTGATCATCCGTCATTTGTATCATATTTGAGTGTTAAAACATTATCAAGGAATGTAAACGCTTATCATATCGATTTCTCTAATCCAAGGATCATCATAATCGATACGATGAGTGGAGCCACACTGCTCAACTGCTCTCTTCTAACATCCGATATGTGGGCGTTGTAATAAGAATTTTCATCTACAAGCAACAGTTTTCTTTTTCCAACTTTAAATTCACTTACATGTTTCGTTGGCAACTTCATGGACTTACCCAACTAAACAGTTTGCTATAAATCGTGAATTTGCGTTAAGTGGTTATACTATCCAAACATATGCACTTGTGGCCCTTGAATTTTCATTTACTCCACAACGTACGTCTTGTGACAACTTCTACATCATTATTGTTAAAAGGATATGTTAATGTTTGAATTTCATCAAACATTATATTTCGATTTTTATTCTTCCGCATTTCGAGGATTAATTCTTTGTCGGTTAATATTGTCGGGAGTTATGTTAGAAGTTTAAATTCGGTTTTCGACTTTACTAACTCCTTGGAAGTTTATGGTAGTGGGTGGTTTCTTTCCTTAAATCTTGCGCAGTAGTTTCTCTTCTCCTGCTTTTTCTTGCGGGAAGTTACTCAGTGATGGCTATTTAAGGATCGAAACCAAGAGATTTCGTGATGATTTTATGAGAGTTGTGAGTTCATCTTCCAAAGATTTTCACATCGTAAATTCTCGGAAGCTCAATGATACCGAAAATGTTGGCAACATTGTTGGCATCATTTTTAGAACTCGAATTTTGAGTGTTTTTGTGAGATAGATTCAAAGTGTATATTGAGTGTTTGGAGTGCACTAAATAGATTCTCACATTTTGTAAAGGAGTGTTGTTACTTTTGGAGACATAAGGGGAGTTGTTCTTCTAGTTTCCTTATTTACTTTGTAATTTTGTAAGTTGTAAACAACATTACCTTTTGTATAATTTTTGTTCTAATGAACACAAAGACAAGTATTTTATACTTGTACAAAATTTTTAATCTCTTGTGTTTTATATCTCATTCGTCTTTATTTCATAATTATGAAATTGTGTTTTAATTAAAAGTCTTTCGCTGTGTTTTTACAAAGTGTTGGCATCACTTTTGACTGCACACTGCATTTTTATTAGAATTGGACCCTTCAATTCTTTCAATTGGCATCAAGAGCCTTCACTAGACGATACTTAGTGTGATCCTGTGTTTTGCAGTGTTTTTATGATGGAGATTCGAGTAGTTCCATGGTTCGACCTCCGATTTTGGATGGGGCGAATTACTCGTACTGGAAAGTAAAGATGAGGGCGGTCATTAAGTCCATTGATGAACGAGCATGGAGAGATGTCCTCGCTGGTTGGACACCACCAATAATTATTGATGTTGATGGTGATACTGTGATCAAACCAGAAATTGAATGGCTGAATGATGAAATTCAAATTGCTAGCTTTAATTCTAAAGCTTTAAATGCCATTTTCAATCTTTGTGGATCTTTCTTTGTTCAAAATAATTTCAAATTGTGTTTTACGCAAAAGATGCTTGGGATGCGTTGCGCTTACATTGTGAAGGAACACATGGAGTTAGAAGAACAAAGTCGAGATTACTTGCCAATGATTTGAGAATCTTCGAATGGAAGAGGATGAAACCATTGCATCCTACAATGCAAAAATCGTGACATTGCTAATGAGGCTCAATCTCTGGAGATCCTATTAGCAATGAGAGATTGGTAAGTAAGGTAATGAGGTTTCTTCCCGAGAGATTTAATGTTAAGATTTATACTATTGAAGAAACCAAAAACACTGATACTCTTAGACTTGATGAACTCATTGGAATTTTACAAACTTTTGAGTTAAATTTGGCTCAACAAAAAGAACATCAAGTTAAAGATAAAGGCAAAAGTATTGCTTTTACATCTGAGACTGATGTTGGTTTTTGTGATAATGAGAATGAATCTGATTTTACAATAGAAAATCTTATTAAAGATTTGCATAATGTTGATTTAAATGAAGATTCAATTGCATTGTTAACTAGAAGGTTTAATAATTTTCTCAGAAAAACAAACAGGAAAAATGATTCTACACCTTCTGGTAACAACAGAGATTTCAAGTCTAAGAGACAGGTTCCTGAAATTCTTCAAATTTTCCTAAAAATTTGAATCTAATCAAGAAAATAATACTTTCAAACCCAAAAATCTTGATTCGATTCAATGTCGTGCTTGCAAAGGATTTGGGCATTATGCAAATCAATGTGCAAACACTCTTAGGGAAAGAGGTATGAATGTAATCGTGTCTCTTAGTGATGAAGAGTCCAAGAGATCAAAATGGAAGAAGATGATAGTTGCAAAGGTCTCGATGACCATTTTGGAGAAAGAAATGTAATTTCAAGGTTTGAAAAATGATGTCAAGTGTTACATCATTTCGGACATCACGCAATGAGCATGCGGTGAGTCTGTATGATTTTGTTGATCATTTCGACCGCTTCTTTGTTTGTCACCTGGAAAATTTGAGGATTTGTGTCAAGATGATTTAAAACTCGTGTTTGATGATGTTATAAAAGAAAATGATGTTTTGAGAGAGAGTCTCGTGACTAGACTAGAAGTTATGTTAACCAAAAAGGACAAGGAACTTGAAATGATTAAATCAACTTAATGGTCTCAAAAAGATCATGAGTAATTTTGATTCAAGTTCTCAAGTTCATTGATGACATATTTCAAGGCTAGATTTGATAAAACTGGATTAGGTTTTTCTAAACCTAACAAAACCGACTCTTGTCAAAAGTCAAAACTTTCTTTAAAACAAGGTGGCATTGGTAAGAACAATAAATCTTTTCTCAAAAGCAATTTCAAGAAATCGGAGTGTCTTGAAAAGAAAATTTGTCTGTCATTATTGTTCTAAACCTGGGCATATCAAACCGCTTTTGTTTTAAGTCAAGAAAGACAAAGTCTCGTAAAATGATGTCGAAATGATGCTCGACAATCGTTGAAGACACTTTCAATACTTTGCAAAGAATTCTTCGATAATGTGGTTTGTTCGATGATCGGTCATGTCTTGTTGTGTATACTTCACTTAGATCTAATGTTGAAGGAACATGGTATTTTGATAGTGGTTGCTCAAGACATATGACTGGGTACTCAGTAATTATTTGACTGATTATGAATCAAGAGTGAATGGTGGTAAAGTTCAATTTGGTGGTCGTGTCAAAGGTCGATTGTAGGAAAAGGAACTCTTCATGTAAAGGACTTCCTTGTCTAAAAATGTGTTGCATGTGAAAGGGCTTTTTGCAAATTTGACCAAAGATTAGTCAATTGTGTGATGTTAATTTGCATGTGAAATTTGATAGAGATTCTTGTTCTGCTTTTAATGGTAAAAATACTTGTGTCATGACTGTACAAGATCTCGTGGATAATTGTTACATGGTTGAACTCAATCAAGTTTGTAATCATGCTTTGAGACCGATGATTGTATGTTGTGGCATAAAAACTTGGACATGTTAATTTTAGAAACATGTTTAAGTTGATCAACTTGGAAGTCGTGAGAGGTATTCCTAAACTTCAAGTGAAAGGTAAAGTAACACAAGTATGTGGACCATGTCAAAAGGTAAACAAACAAGAGTTCCACATCATGTGTTACAACATTTTAGTACTTCTCGATGTTTTGAATTGCTTCATATGGATTTAATGGGACCTGTAGAAGTGGATAGTTTGGGAGGAAAGAAATATTCCTTTGTTTGTGTAGATGATTTATCAAGATATTCATGGGTCGAATTTTTAAAAGATAAGTCAGAAACTTTTGAAGTGTTTAAAAAATTATACTTGAGAATTTGCAACATGCATGGTTCTAACATTGCACGAATTAGATCTGATCATGGGAGAGAGTTTGAAAATTCTTCTTTTTCTAATTTCTGCAATGAAAAGGGCATCTTTCATGAGTTTTCAGCTCCCATTACTCCTCAACGAACGGGATTGCCGAAAGGAAAAATAGAACCTTGCAAGAAATGGCAAGAGTAATGTTGTTTTCTAAAAACATTTCAAAGAGATTTTGGGCAGAGGCTTTGAATACTGCTTGTCATATTTCAAACCGTGTTCACTTGAGACCGGGTACTACTATGACAAGTTATGAGATTTTGAAAGGGAAAAAGCCCAATCTCAAGTACTTTCATGTTTTTGGCTGTGTGTGTTATATTTTAAATGATCGAGAATATCTTGGTAAATTTGATGCAAAAAGTGATAAAGGAATGTTTCTTGATATTCCAAGAATAGTCATGTGTATAGGATTTATAATCTTAGGACTAGACTATTCAAGAATCTGTGAATATTGTATTTGATGATCATACAGGTTTTGAAAACAAGGATGAGGAGGAGGATATAGCCGATGTGCGGAGTGGCACAAGGTCAAGCATTTGATATCGATGTTGTACAAAATGATGCCGTAAATGATGCATCATCTTCAAAGATCATCGACCCAAACCGCAGAGGGAACTCAAGTTGTGAATGAGTCGACTGGGTGATGATAATCTTGATCTTTGTCGAGGAATCCATCCAGAAAGTTCGGAAAAATCATCCAAATGACACGTAATTGGTGAAGTGACAGATCAAGTCGTAACCGTAGGTAAAGAAAAGGTGAATATAGAGAAATGGTGAGACCTTCCTATCTATCATCTCAGTGTGTCTTATGGTTAATTCAACATGCTTTGTATCCTTAATTGAACCTAAAAATGTGTTTGAAGCTTTAAAAGATGAATTTTGATTGAAGCCATGCATGAAGAATTAAACCAATTTGTTCGTAATGATGTTTGGGATCTTGTTCCTAAGCCTCGATATTGTTAACATCATCGGTACTAAATGGATTTTTAAGAATAAGAGTGATGAAAATGGTAACATTATCGTGAACAAGGCAAGATTGGTTGCTCAGTGATATACTCAGTTGAGGGTATAGACTATGATGAGACATTTGCTCCAAAGTGGCCAGGCTTGAATCAATCAATCGACTTCCGATATGTGTTGCTTGCTTTCCAATTTTAAACTTTTTCAAATGGACATTAAAAGTGCTTTTTTGAATGGATTTCTTAATGAAGAAGTTTTTGTTGAACAACCAAAAGGCTTTCAAGATCCTCATAAACCAAACCATGTTTTTAAACTTAAGAAAGCTTTATACGGTTTGAAACAAGCTCCAAGAGCTTGGTATGAAAGGCTTCTCAATTTCTTGTACATGTTGGTTTTCAAAGAGGAAGTGTTGACAAAACACTCGTTTATTAAAAAGGAAAAACAACACTTGGTCATTGCACAAGTGTATGTTGATGATATAGTCTTTGGTTCAACAAGTGATTTTTAAAGGATGAGTTTGTCAAGTCTATGTCATCTACCTTTGAAATGAGTCTTGTTGGTGAGTGAATTTTTATCTTGGTTTACAAATTAAACAGATGCCGATGGTATCTTTGTTTCTCAAAGGCAAATATGCAAAAATTTGGTGAAAAAGTTCAGTTTAGAAAGCGAAACACATGAGAACTCCAATTAGTTCAAGCATGAAATTGTCTTGCAGAGACAAAATGATGGCATCATTGTCGATCCCACTTTATACGTAAGATGATTGGAAGTCCTCTATATACCTTACAAATTAAGTCGTCCCGTTTTGATGTTTAGTGTATGTGTGTGTGCTCGATACTGCGAACCTAAGATTACTCACCTTAATGTTGTAAAGAGGATTATAAAATATGTGAGTGGTACAAAGAGATCTAGGTATCTCGGTATACAAAGGACACCAACATGAACTTAGTAGGGTATAGTGATTCGACTGGGGGATCCGGATGATAGAAAAAGTACCTCCGGAGGTTGTTTTTATCTTGGCAATAATCTTGTTTCGTGGTTCAGTAGGAAGCAAAACTGTGTGTCATTATCTACAGCTGAATCCGAATATGTTGTTGCTGGTGCATGTTGTTCTCAATTGATGTGGATGAAACAAATGTTGAATGATTATGGTTTTAATAGTGAGATTTTAACCATGTACCGTGACAATCTGAGTGCAATCGATATTTCTAAAAATCCTTCAACACTCACGAACAAAGCACATTGACATCCCAAGATCATTTTATAAGAGATTTGGTTGAGAAAAGGTTGGTTTGTATCAAACATATTGCCACTGAACATCAGTTAGCTGATATTTTTACCAAATCCTTGGATTTTGAGAGGTTTTCTTGCCTAAGGAAATCTCTTGGGTTATGTGTCCTTTAATATGTGATGTTTCATGTGTTACATCACCGTGACACATCTTGTTTATGTATATATTTTTTTTTTTTCATTTGTAACATGTATTCTTGAGATTTTCTCATGTCCGATCTATCATTTCTTATAATTTCTGTAAAAATTTTATTTTAAAAAGAAGTCAAAACAAGATTTATTTTGATCTTGCTTTTTGGGCATTTTTGTACTTTTTGGCTCATAGAACTTGATATTCTCGTGAGCTATATACCCGTGACTTTCATAAGTCTTTATGTACTATGGTTATGCCTTTGATCTTGTTAAAGAAAAGAAAAATCTTTCGACATGAAAATATTTTTTGTCATTCTGCAATGATCTTGTAAATGATGGCATCATTGTACATATCATCTCATAATACTCATTTGTTTTTTATGTATATATATTTTTCGTTTTTCTTTGTTTTATTTAAAAAATAAATTTACACTCGACCGATGTTGTGGTGGTTTGAGCAGCTTTTAACCTTTCTTTTCTCACCATGTTTAGATGCTTTTTTTTAAAAAAAAACTATGGTCATTGGTTAGTGGGCTTAGTGAGTTATTTAACCGCACTTAGTGGGACTTTATATGGTTATTTCATAAATCACTTTAAATACCATATGTTCAAGTGTTTGTTTGTTCCACTGCTCAAAAGATTTTTATTTCGGTTTCCATATATTTATCTCGCTTTTAATTATGGAAGACGAACACATTGAACTTCTCACAAAATTAAAAGAGAGTGCACCCTTAATGTGTCTAATCCATCTAACCTCATTTCTCGTAATCCTTTATCTACTCAAAACCCTTCTCCTCAAAAAAAACTTTCGACTCCAATCTCGTGTATTTCTAATCCTCTTATGGCCGAGTATGATCCTCGTGATATTAGATCGGAGTGGCACAAGCAACCAAAAAGGGATCATCGTCCCGCATAGGTGTAGAACGAGAAGAAGTTGCAAAGACCTCAATTTGATCCACCAATGGCAGACTCCATCTTCACCAAATGCTTTGAATAAGAAGAAATTTTGGGAGCAATTGTACCCATATCTCAAGCACCTCAACCTCTAGGGTTTGAAATCCCGGAGAAACAGTAATCCCGTCGATGTGGAAAACCCTCCAAACATGCAAGATTTCGAGAAGTTTTTGGGCCATTAATTCCTCCTCCGACTCGATATTCACGAAGAAGAAAGTGGTCCGGCACCCATACTTGCAGTGATGCACGACCGAAGAAGAAATCAAAAGGTTCAAGCTCTACGGGGATTCTAGTGAAAAGGTTGAAGGTTCTGTTGAAACTCACGCAGATACTACAATACCCATGGATTTTCAAGCACACCTCCCAGAGCAAGAGGTTCGGAAATTCACCACCAAAGGACACAAATGATGGAAATGATGATGCCAACATCGCGCATCATCCAAATTCACCATCGAAATGCAGAGGTTCCTTTTTCGAAAAAATGACCAAAGAAAAATGATGCGCCCATCATGGCATCATCTCGAAATTCTTGGTCAATCCTCGACATTCTTCTTCCTTCTAGTCCCGCTCACAATCCAACACAATCGTAACTGGGCCAGGAAGAAGATACAGAGACCGATGAAGAAACTATGCGTGCTTGGGCGAACGAAGAACAAAGTCCGGTTGAGATCGAGAACAAATGTCCCGTCTTCACATCATTCTTCTCCAATAGACTCGAAATGGCCGCCGAATTTGCGTAAGCAAGGGCTATACCCACGACTCAGTATTGATCCTCAAAGTCTTATTCTAGGGATTTTATTTTTGTGGATGCTTCTAAAACTGGAAGTCTTATCTTAAGCAGGTTTTTCAAGATAAAAAAATTCATATGCAAGAATTTGAGTCAAATAATATGATTGGTTATTCGAAAGAGAGACAACTCTTTGCTCATTACATATGTTAGACCGTATGTTGAAAGAGTTGTTAAGGAATTTTATTGCAATCTTTTATCGATTCTTTTAACCCAAATTCTCGCTAAGTTTGGAGAGGTGTTTTTGAGGAAAAGGTCTACCATTTTACTCCTCAACTTGTGAATGAATTTTTGGGAACCGAGGATGTTGTAGAAGATGAACAGAGGTTACGAGATGGAATGGTCATACAGAACTAATCACAATCATAAAATCGAGTGGCTGGCGAGTCTCGGAAGAAACTATACTCAGCCCAGATATCATCCAAGTATGCTGTTCTGCACAAGATAGCAATTGCAAATTGGTTGCCAACAACTAATAATGCTGCAGTTACAAAAGAACAGGCTTACTTCTTGTACAGGATTGGAATGAAACATAAAATAAATTTTGGCTCCCGTATTTGTGCAATCATATCTTCATATGCTGAGAGAGTTTTGGAGATTGGTCTTCCTTTTCCATCTCTTATATACTCCATTTTGGAGTCCCAAGGTTTTGCTAAGAAAGAGACGGAAAAATTGATTCATATCAAATCTCTTATCCGAATCAAACCTCCTCTTCTCAAAGGTGAAAGGCATGTAGATTTGCCTCCGAGGTCCGATGAAGATATTGCAAGACCTAGTTCTCCTTCTCACATTGTCGATCCAGTTTTAGCTTATTTGATCAAACAAGAGAAGATGCTACTTCTCAAATTGAGTACTGGATTAAACAAAGAGATGAACTGAAGAGGCTGATTTCAGGACAAAAAGGGGGAGTAAGTGGCTCAAAATCTGTGGCTGATGATGAAGGTTCTTCTGATGAAGAAGATGGTGGTAATGATGCTGAAAATGTTGGTAACATCTGAGCATCATTTGTTTGGGTACTTGTTTTTTTTTGCTTGATACTATGTCTTCAGTTAGTGTGGTTTTCTTTTGTTTTTTCCTGATGATAGTTAAAGTTGTTTAGGTATTCTGTCTCTGTCTATAGTATGTTCTGATTAGGTTGTTTGCTATGGGTTGTAAATATGTCTTGTTAATATATTAATTTTCCTTCGTAGTATTTCTGTGTGATTAACATGCATCTTGAGTTCAGGGGGAGTTTGAGTTTATCTCTGTTGATTGATCCTTGAAGTCAGGGGGAGAATATTAACTGTGTTTTTGTGCAAAAGTTTTGTCCAGAAATCTGCAAGAAAGGGGGAGATTGTTAATGTTTGAATTTCATCAAACATTATATTTCGATTTTTATTCTTCCGCATTTCAGATTAATTCTTGTCGCTTAATATTGTCGAGTTATGTTAGAAGTTTAAATTCGCTTTTCGACTTTACTAACTCCTTGGAAGTTTATGGTAGTGGGTGGTTTCTTTCCTTAAATCTTGCGGTAGTTTCTCTTCTGTTTTTCTTGCGGGAAGTTACTCAGTGATGACTATTTAAGGATCGAAACCAAAGCAGATTTCGTGACAGATTTTATGAGAGTTGTGAGTTCATCTTCCAAAGATTTTCACATCGTAAATTCCCGCAGAAGCTCGGTGATACTGTAAATGTTGGCAACATTGTTGGCATCATTTTTAGAACTCGAATTTTAGTGTTTTTGTGAGATAGATTCAAAGCAGTATATTGAGTGTTTGGAGTGCACTAAATAGATTCTCACATTTTGTAAAGAGTGTTATTACTTTTGGAGACACAGGGGAGTTGTTCTTCTAGTTTCCTTATTTAATTTGTAATTTTGTAAGTTGTAAACAACATTACCTTTTGTATAATTTTTGTTCTAATGAACACAAGACAAGTATTTTATACTTGTACAAAATTTTTAATCTCTTGTGTTTTATATCTCATTCTGTCTTTATTTCATAATTATGAAATTGTGTTTTAATTAAAAGTCTTTCATTTTGTTTTTTACAAAGTATTGGCATCACTTTTGACTCGCACAATCGCATTTTCATTAGAATTGGACCCTTCAATTCTTTCAGATAATTAAGAAAACACCCCTGAAATTTAGGCTAACTACAAAAAAACCGACATGTTTCAAAATTACAAAAAAGAAAAACTTCAAGTTTGATTATGTGTTAAATTTAAGGGATAATTGTAATGTTTTGATAAATGCTAGGAGGGCTTTTGAAATGTGTTTGCCTATAAAGAGAAAAATGTAAGACTGCCTTAAGGGTTTTTTTGCAATTTTAAAAATTTCTAGGTTTTTTTTGTAATTAGTCCGAACGTCATAGGGTTTTTGTAATTATCCCTTCTTTGAATTTTAGATTTTAGTGCACACTGAAATTTATCTAAATGTGAGTTAATAATAACGAACCACATTAAAAAATTTGCCTATGCAGGGAAAAAGATCATGACAACACACAAGTTGTTGAGGATGCAAGTACTAATGCATAGTACTCTCTCCTTCATGAAGAAAATGCAGATATCAGAAATTGCACTCTGGTCCCATGATATTTGTGGCAACAAATTTAATGACGCTTGACCCCTCAATTTTTATATGGTGATAAAATGGGTGGTGTCAGGGCAAGATTTGAGCATTTCCAGATATTATATATCATTAGTTTTAGATATATGTGACGCCTTCTGATTTTTTCATATTTTAGTTTTAGTCCTTCCACTTTGAAGACTGGAATACACTTGCTATGTGATTGGTGTACAATTCTTACTGTTAGTTAAATTCTTGAAACATAAACTAATTTTGATGTGTCATAAACGTAAACTAATTTTGACTAGTCATATCACATTTTGAAATTTTGAGAAAGAACACAGACGAACTGGGCAAGGAATGGCCATGTACGGAGCAGAATTATGCCTTCGCAGGGACGCACGGGCAGTTCGCGCGTCAACGCACGGCCCGTGCGTCATTCCCAGATTGAACAAGTCATACGGCAGGACGCACGATCCGCGCGTCATTTGGTGAAACAACATTTCTTACGGCCTGACGCACGACCCGTGCATTTGCGCTGGAATGTCCCAAACTGACAATACTTTGCCCTAGACTTTTAAAAAGGTATAAAAGGACTTTTTGGGACGCACACCAGGGGAGATTCTGACATTTTGGACTATAGAACACAAGACAAAGCTCTACTCTTTCAAGGAGGAATCAAGAGGGGAATCGGGTCGCATACGAGCTTGAGGATTGAAGATAAATCCAGAGATTATCGACTTTACTAAGTTTTTCTTACTCCTTTGTATCTTAATATTTCATTTGAGCATAATATGACACTGAACAATTTGTCTATGAGTTGTTTAAAGATCATGTGTAAGCTAATCTTCTTGTGATTTTCGGGTTGTGGAAGTAGATTAATTGACTCTTGTTGAATGTTTTAATCTTAGTTGAAGTTATTATTTTGAAACATATTTGAGTACTTTGTTTCTTATTCTTGTTTTATCATTTGGCCAATGATTTACCATGTTTGATGTATTGATTCATAATTCGAGAGATGAGTTTCAATACTAGATATTGAGTACTTGACATGAATATTTGCATAATCGAGAGATTTGTGGATATTTGTGAGGATATTTGATCTTTAGTGCATTTGGGAGTTGTATATCTATTGTTGAGTAGAGATGCTAGCATAGATATTTCAATCTACACTTTATATACATCTCGAGAGATGATCAAATACCGTTGTGATCGTCTTATAGGAATATTGATAATAACTTTGACTTTGATTAAATCGGACAATAAGATAGATAGTAATCGAAACCATAATCTGAGAATCCATTCATTGTCTTGATAATTTTATTTTATTCTTGTCTTGTGTTTTTGTAATATATTTTGTCTTTAATTCCACTTACGATCATTTAGATAAAAATAAGACTATTTTAGTCCAATACTTAGTACATAAATTTATTAATCTCCATGGATATGACCTTACTACCATATTCTATAAACTACACTGAACATAGGTCCCACTGATGGCTCAAAAGCTACCTTTAAAACCTTAGGCAAGTGCACCTATCGTTTTATAGTATAGATTGTTGAGTACCGAGTGTCATTCCCACGAGGATTGTAAGTACTAATAATTACCGTCTTTTTGTTATTTAATCTAATAATTTTCAGAGTTTTGTTTGTTAAAATGGAAAATAAAAAAATAGAGAATTTAAAATAATTGCAACTTACAATAAATCAAATAAAAGTAGATTGTAGAATGAGAAATCAAGAGATAGAAATGTGTTGAATGTAAATCCCTCTAGAATGTTTTTGTGATTCAACAAGATAAAAATACAACCATAATCCCTTAAGCAAAAACCAACCTCTTTTAATAAAATCTCATATTATGTGGACCGTAGAAATTCCCGATTTAAGTTAAACCCTTTATCAAGGCGAAAAACTCCTAATCTCAAGTTGATTAACTGAAATCTCTTTCTAGTTAAAATCCCCAAGATTGCATTATAACGATTTGTGAATTCCCATATTAGGTTTGACCCTAATCCAGAAGATTTATGTCGTCCTATATCTAGGATTGCATGCAACTCTTTTCACTTCTATATGTTCTTTCTCACCATAAATCTCTCGATTACCCGATGAGGAATAGATATCAAATTAATATACCGGAAATATTAACTTGAATGAAATAAACATGATATAAGTGAATCACACAAGACATGAGAATTTTATTAAAAACATACAAACCTTAATCACAAATCTATTCTGAGTTCATTACATTCAAACACTATGAGTTTAGCTACTCATGATTTTGACAAAAGAGTAAATTACACAAGAAGATTTAAGTATTGTAGACATGATGTACTTATCTTTCTCAAAATCTCAATGCATGACTTCTTCCTTGATAGATGATGTTGATCCAAGCCTTCTTCTCCAATGTTGCTACAAGCTTACTCCTCCAAGACCTCTTGATCCCAATTCCACTCAAAATGTTGGACACAATGAATATTTTCTAAGTTATACATGATGAATACACAATGAATCTCTATATGAATGAATACTACATGAATTATGAATTCCTTTCCCAACTCAAACTATCGCTTTTATAGGCACCATCTTTGTGAAAAACACATCAATAATGCTAACAAATGCTCCACTTCCATGGTTGTTGGTTGAATCATTGTGTCCACATGACAATTGAGAGGAATAATAGAGTTTGGTGCGAAAAAATGAGATGTAAAAGTTGCTCAAAGGTTTGTCAAAAAGCAAAAAGGAAAGCTTCCATGATTTCCGCCAAAAGAACATCCAGAGTGGACGAAAAACACGCCCGTGCTTTAAAAGCACGGCAGCCGTGTTTTTGGATTTTCCCGAACACGGCGTGTTTAGTACGTTGGGGTCGAAAAATTGCTCGTTTTGACTTCTAAAAAGCACTGGCCGTGCTTAAAAATACACTCTGCCCGTGTTTGTCCGAAAAGGCCCCAAATGACGCGTTTAGCTTGGGATTTTGAGTGTTTTTGCATCCGAAACCCCGGGTATGTTTTGACATGAAACCATGGCCCAAAATTCACCAAAAACAACTCCAAATCATCAATCTACACCAATAAAAGACTCTGAGTAATGTGAACTATGTACAATCAAAAATTTATGAAACTAACAATAAAATAACTCAAATCATACTTAAATATACACATAAAACATGCATAAAAAGACCCTTATCACCCACACATGAAACGCACTCCAATATGGGAAGAGAGCTCAAGCCCACCAAGTGAGGTTCCATCCTAAAATCAATTGGTAATAGGATGAGTAGCTCACTTATAAAGTGGACTTTTTTTTCTTAATTAATCGATGTGGGACAACTCACAAGTGATATATCTCAACACGCCTCACTTGTGAGTCATTCATTCAAATTCATTAATCATCATCACAGATCTTCCATATTCAATCACATCATGTGATACAACCCACTTTCAGGTTTAGGTAGCATGGGGCATGCTCGATACCATGTTAAATTCGTGGGGATTTGATGACGGCCCCACACATGAAGCGTCTAATATGAAAGAGAGTTCAAGTCCACCAAGTGAGTTTCATCCTAAAAACATTGGTGATAGGAGGAGCTCACTTGGCTTACAAACCGAACTTTCTTTTCTTAATTAATCAACGCGACAAATCACAATTGACATATCTCAACAATCAGTAATTATTTTAAATTGCGATTTTAGTCCTAAGATTTATGAACAGAGCAGTGCGGTATGTTTCGGGTGGTTTTTGGAAACGTTGCGATCACCAATTCACCCATAAGCACATATTTCCCCATATGTGTATATCAACATAGATGGCAACTCTAAACGACCCACCATTCAGACTAGGCAACCTGCCAAACTAACTTTTGGGGTTTGACATTTAGTTCACCAAAAGACAACATGTGCTACTCCCCCTTTCTCCTCTCATTATCAAACTCGTGGTACTCAAACAACCACATTCATCAATAAAATTATCACACTAAAAAAACTAGAGTCTTGATTCCGTCTCAATTTTCTACCTTCATAAACAAACAAAAAATATTTCAAGATCCCCTCATTTTTACATAAATAATACAATTATCCACTTAAATTTAAGAAATAAACAAATTTGAGGAATTTTTTTGTAATTTTGAAACATTTCTAACCCAAACCTCGTGGGTTTTTCTGTAATTTATTCCTTATTTTATTGCAAGACTTTATTGCGGACACGTGCAATATCTCAAACTAGATCTATATGTAGAAGTTCATGACATCTTATTTGTGAAAAATATTACTGTCTGATAGTATTATTATTTCTTTTCCATCAATTTTGACAATGAGCAGCAGCTGGTGGAGAAAGAATGAGGGATTGAGCAGGATATTTTTGGCGTTGGGTTTAGGGCAGTTGGTTTCTTTCGATTTGGCTATAATGCAATTTACCTCTTCTTTAGCTGCCACTCAAGGTATGATAAAATCTTTTCCCTGTTCTCTTCAAAAATATTTTTTTTGTTTGTTTGGTTATGTTTTCCAAGATTTCAAGTTCATATGCTCGATCTCAAAATTATGGTTGTTGTTAAGGATAATTACAAAAGAACCCTGAGGTTTGGGCTAATTACAAAAAAACCCAGATATAATTCAAAATTACAAAAAAACCGTCGTCTTGGATAATTACAAAAACACCCCTGAGGTTTTGTCTAATTACAAAATAACCCAAAGATGTTTCACAATTACAAAAAAAACCATCAGTTTGGTTATATCTAAAATTTAAGGGACTTAATATTTTTATAAATGTGAAGGCATTTTTGAAATGTTTTTTGTTTATGAAAAGAAAATTATAAGATGGAACCAAACCTCAAGGGGTTTTTTGTAATTTTAAAAAAAATCTGCGTTGTTTTGTAATTAGCCCGAACCTTAGTAGTGTTTTTGTAATTATCCCAAACCTTAGGGGTGTTTTTGTAATTATCCAAAATGTAAATGCTAACTGTAATATTCGTAGAAATATCAGAGAGGTTTTGAAATGCTTTTTTAGTTATGCTTAAAAAAAAATTCCCTTATGAAAGGGGAAATGTAAGACAAATCAAACTTTAAGGGATTTTTTTTTTGCAATTTTAAAAATCTTTGGAATTTTTTTTTTTTTGTAATTAGCCCGAACCTGAGGGTTTTTTTTTTGTAATTATCTCTTGTTGTTGTACAGTGGATGCACCACTTACTCTGTCACTCTCTACATACTTGCTTGTGGCTGTGGTGTATGGGAGTATTATGCTGTACCGCCGGCAGAAATTGTTGGTAAGCCATCATTTTCGTCTCATGCATTCAGTAAAAGAGTGAAGAATATGTGTTTTTTTTTTTTCATGTTTTTAGAGTATGACATTTTTTTCAATATGCTTTTGCTCAAAGTGTCTGAAATTTTGTGGTTTTTGATTTGGTGAGTGTAGGCACAAATTGGTAAGAAAATAGACATTTGGTATGTTGATATTTTCAATTGCGTGACAAATTAATGCAGGTTCCTTGGTTTTGGTATGTTCTCCTTGCCTTTGTCGACGTCCACGGCAATTATCTTGGTAATGTGTGGTCTTATTTATGTGAGGTTGATCGAGTAGGGAATATGGATATTTTAAAGGTTTATTTACAATAACTATCCCTCAAGTTTATCATATTTATAAAAAAACCAAGATATCTTTTAAAATTATAAATACACTCCTCACGTTTGTTTTTATTTTATCTTGCAAAATTGCACCTTAAGATGCTCAAGGGGTGCTAATTTGTAATTATCAAAAATAATTTAAAAAAATATTGTGAATAGACTAAAACTTGTTGAAATTTTTGGTGTTTTATTTCTGTAAACTGGATTACAAGAAACTGTAACAAACTATTACAAAGAAATCGAAAATTGCAGAATAGCTGAGGCGGGTAAAAACTCTATTTGCAAGATAAACACGTCCCGTATAAGTGCTGACGGAACAGACGTGTTATCCCCAAAGATACAACAACTTCGTCCTTGTAATAGCAGTACTGCAAATTACAAGGCACCTTTCGAACTGAAATGTGCAAACTGAGTACACTATGCAAGTACAAGAAAGAAAATGAGTATGAAAGTGTGTAATCTGAACAACAACAATGCTCCTATTTATAGGACTTCCATCCAGGCCTTGGGACTCTTTACTGCAAGACAGTAACTCCAGAGATAATGGCTTTAACTTCCAGGTAGTGGGCACTCCACTATGCTGTAACCTCCAAGTAGTGGGAGAGTTGTGTTGATTCACTTTAAAAGCTGCATTTTCAGCTTTTAACTTGCAACTGTTTGTTTTTATTCTTTAAAAAAGTAAAAACAAATGTTTTCTCAAAAACTAGGCCCAATCCGTCGGGACACGGCACGGCCCTCGACCCCGGCGCGGACCGGGCGGGCGGGCGACGCGCGTGTGGCCTTGCCCACTACACCTCATATGTGTATAGTTATTTCATCTTGCACACTCTTATATACCCACTTACTTATATATTGAATAAAATTAACATTTTATTCTCATGTGGATGGTGTCTTTTCACCTTCCCATCATCCATTATCTCATTTCAAAGTGACTATCTTGTGAATTTTATTTTTCACCACTAAATGGTTTTGAGAAGTTAAATATACTACGCCATCTACTCGAAACGTAGAATTTTATTTTAATATTTAATTCCTCCAAAATTAAATAAGTAGTCACTAAAAAATTGGTCAAAGTTAGGTATCAACCATTACTTCTCAAACCAATTTCCAACAATCCCCACATGAGTGAAAATCAAATGCACATAAAAATGCGACTCTTGTACTCGTTTAATTGAAACCATATCAGATCGGGATGTAGTTTGTGACTTTGAACCTTCCTTTATAAATATCA
Organism: Rehmannia glutinosa; assembly: GCA_016081115.2. Classification (NCBI taxonomy): domain Eukaryota; kingdom Viridiplantae; phylum Streptophyta; class Magnoliopsida; order Lamiales; family Orobanchaceae; genus Rehmannia; species Rehmannia glutinosa. Next base: position 93,560 of record JABTTQ020000352.1, on the reverse strand, counting down.
TCGGATATACCTAAGCTACTGGTGGGACGAACGCTAACTATTCCTCCTTCGTACACCTAATAATGACATTTACACAATATGACTTCTGTCACATTCCGTTCTTCGATTGTGTCTTCTTTGGCCATGGACAACATTTTTTGGATTCATAAGTGTTTCATTGAAGCGACCTCACTTCTCACTTATATAGGTGATCTCTCTTGACCGAGTCAATTTATCATTAAAAGTCCTTATGACTTAACCTTACCACAACCAACAAGTTTATTGCACTTGTTTTGCCTTCTAGGGATGGGTTAACTGATTTACAAGTGCTTAATCAACTTTTAAAGCTTAGTTTTCTCATTGAACCAAGTTCTTTGGATCTCCAAATCACCAAGTTGGGTTACCACTTTAATCATTCTTTAAATTGTGGATTTTAATCTCATTCCTCTAGCAATTTACTCAATAGATCTCTGTTAAGCCCTTTCGTGAGCGGATCCGCTATGTTATCCTTTGACTTTACATAGTCAATTGATATAACACCATTAGAGATCAATTGTCTTACAAGATTATGTCTACGACGGATGTGTCTAGACTTACCGTATACATATTACTTTGTGCTCTCCCTATAGTAGCTTGACTATCACGCGTGAATCATCACAGGAGGCAATCGGTTTTGTCCAAATGGAATATCTTCTAAGAAATTACGGCTTAGCCACTCAAACTTCTTCTTCGCCACTTTATCAAAAGCTATAAACTCGATTCCATGGTGGGTCTAGCTATACAAGTCTGTTTAGTGGATTTCCATGATATTGCTCCTCCTCCAATAGTAATATATATCCACTAGTGGGTAGAGTCCTTTGAATCAAAATCCAAATTAGATCACTATACCCTTCAAGTCTTTGGAGGGTATTTCGAGTAGTGTATTCCATAACTCAGGGGTGTATTTTAGATATCTTAGTACCCTAGTTAGTGCTTTCCAATGCTCTTGGCTTGGATTGCTTGTATACCTACTCAACTTGTTTACGAGGATAGCAAGATCTGACGTGTACAATTTGTAATGTACATCAAACTTCCTATCACCTTCGAGTATTCCAACTCATTCTTCGGTTCAACTTTATTTACTACCGCATTTATGCTCAAATCAATGGGCGTTTTGCATGGTGGACCATCAAAAGCATTGAACTTCTTGAGCACTTTCTCCACATAAATGGGATTGTGTCAAGCTAATTCCTTTAGATGTTTTGCCAATTTTGATTCCGAGAATCATATCGGCTATTCCCATGTCTTTCATGTCAAAATTATCTTAGTGTCCATGATTATATCATGACTACTACCCATTATTAACATATCGCCTACGATAGACAAACTATGACAAATGCATTTGATGTGCCTTTAACATAAACACATTTGTCACATTCGTTGATTTTAAAGCCATTTGACAATATCGTTGTGTCAAATTTAAGATGCTCTCTTGTTTTGGGGCTTGTTTCATCCAGTCGGGACACGGGCACGGGCTCGGGCTCGGCCGGGCCGGCCGGCCGGCGCGGCGCGTGTGGCCTTGCCCACCACACCTCACATGTGTATAGTTATTTCATCTTGCACACTCTTATACACCCACTTACTTATATATTGAATAAAATTAACATTTTATTCCCATGTGGGATTGTGTCTTTTCACCTTCCCATCATCCATTATCCCATTCAAAGTGACTATCTTGTGGATTTTATTTCTCACTCACCACTAAATGGTTTTGAGAAGTTAAATATACCACACTCATCTACTCGAAACGTAGAATTTTATTTTAATATTTAATTCCTCCAAAATTAAATAAGTAGTCACTAAAAAATTGGTCAAAGTTAGGTATCAACCATTACTTCTCAAACCAATTTCCAACAAAACTCGTGGATTGGTTTTTGTAATTATAAAAATACTATCTCCGAGGTTTAGCCTAATTAAAAAAAAAAAAAACAAAACCAGATATCTTTTCAAATAGATTTTTGTATGTAAAAGTCAAGTTTACATAACAATAGTTGTTTGATTGTTAATTTGAAATGGACTTTTGGATAAGTCACTTCTTGAAGAAGTCCATCCATCAAAAATCGATTATTGAGAGATCGAACGGAGACTTTTAGAAACTTTTAGGAAAATCACTTATTAAGAAGTCCATTTAGAAAATGGGTTTTCCAACTTCCCGTTAGGGAAGAAAACCTCCATGAAAACAAATATTATTATACTTAATTGTTCGATATCCTCCATGAAAACAAATATTATTATACTTAATTGTTCGATATCTTTTTTAATAAGTGATTCGAGGGGGGAAATAAATTTCAAAAAAATTGAAAGATACATAGTTCGAATTTGGTCAACTTCCTTTGTAAGTTTTTCTTAGAAAGATGAACGATACCAATTGAGCCACAAGCTCGTGGTTAATTGTTCGATATTTCAACACTTTGATTTTCAAATCCTAATGTTTGATTACAGTTAATAAAGCATTCCAATACACGTCAATTACGAGTGTGACAATACTGGATTGTTGGACGATACCGTATTCAATCATTCTTACATGGATTTTCCTGGGCACAAAATATTCCACGTGGCAGTTTTTGGTGCATTAGTTTGTGTAGCAGGCCTTGGCCTAGTGCTTCTTTCCGATGCTGGGGTGGGTGGTGGAGGTGACATATTTTCGACTCTTTTATTGAACTATCTTTTTCTTTTTTTTTTTAACCATGCTTCTAAACGAATTATTTAACTTTTTATTTTATAACCTTTTTATTTTCAGGTGGTTCAAACCCTCTTTTGGGTGATTTTCTTGTCATTGCAGGCTCGCTTTTTTACGCAATGAGCAATGTTGGTGAGGTCTGTATAAAGTTGTTAAGATTCGCCCTTTCCTAATTAAGTTATATTTTTCAAGTAATGGATATTTATGTAATTTATATTTTTTTTTTCTGATACAGGAATTCTGTGTTAAGAAGAAAGATCGTATTGAAGTAATAGCAATGATTGGTTTGTTTGGTATGCTTGTGAGTGTAGCTGAGATGTATCCTTTTTGAAACAATTAAGAAACATCAAGGCTGCGATTAGATATGGGATTGTTTTTTTTTTTTCCGCTAGAAATGTTTTTTCAACCCAACATGTGAGGGTGCGATTAAATATACTTTTTCAACCCAACATGTGACGGTGCGATTGAAACTACCAATCATTATTTTATTATTTCTGTATCAAATCAACTTTCATCATTAGGTTTCCATTTCATATCCAATCATACTCTCAAAATTCATTTTTTTACTTCCAAATTTTTTTACCACTATTTCTTGCAAAAAGAAATTTTTTAAAATAAAAGCATGTCCAATTGCACCCCAAGTCTTTCAAAAGTTTTTGTTACTCAAAAGAATGGGATACATTTTAAAAGAAAAACAAACCAACCCGAGGTTTTGGGCTAATTACAAAAAGCCCCATTTGTTTGTGTTTCATGACAAAAAAATATTTCAAAACCCCTAATATTTATGGAATTATTATAGTTAAGATCTTAAATTTAAAATAAAAATCAAACTCAATGGGATTTTTGTAATTTTCAAAAACCCCTGGGTCTTTTTGTAAATAGCTCAAACCTCAGGGTTTCTTTTGTAATTATCCACAAAGAATTCATAATCATTTTTTTATGCGTGTTATTTCCTTAATTACCTTCTCTTAGTCCTGTCATGGAAAGGAAGACCCTCGAGTCAATGAATTGGTCTGCTGGACTTGTAAGTCGAAAAAAAGAATTATATTACTTGTAATGCATTTGTTACAATGACAAATTAATCTGGCTTCTTCTGGTTACCTTTATGTATCATTTTCTAGTGAATAAAATATCATTCATCAAACATTTGCTTATATATTCTCCTAACATGTAAACAAGATTGATGATTATTTTGTCTAAAATAGTCTCACTTGTTTTCAGATTTCAGCCTATGCTGGTTATGCCGTCTCAAGCTTTCTGTTCTACACAATTGTTCCTTTTGTTCTTCAGGTCCGTTTAATCTTCATTCTCAGTGCCAAAAAAGCAAGGTTAATTACAAAAACTACCCCAGGAGGTCTAGCCTACTTTTAAAATTACAAATCTGATGGGTGTATTTGTTAGATAAATACGAAACTCAATAGGGAATTTGTAATTTCAAAAGATAATCACAGTTTTTTGTAATTAGGCTAAATTTTAGGAGTAGTTTTTGCAATTGTCCCTAAAAACAATTTGTTGACCCCTTTGAACAATGCAATGGGGCACCATTACACCAAACAAGACCTAACCAGTATGATACATTCTGTCAATATTTTTGACCTTAAAATCAAGAAAGCCCATGATACAGAGCAATCATCTAAAAGGAATTTTAATACAAGTATTTGTTCCTATAAAATAACCTTAAAAGTTGTGGTGTCTAAGGAAGGATTGCTTTGGTACAGATAAGTGGAGCAACACTGTTCAATCTATCCCTTCTAACATCTGATATGTGGGCTGTTGCAGTTAGAACATTCATCTACAAGCAGCAGGTATATACACCTTTTCCTATTTTTTGAAACTCTTAATTACTGTTTCTATTTTAGCCACATTCCATTTTCTGAGAATTGCAGGTTGATTGGTTATACTATCTGGCATTTGTCCTTGTCGTAGTTGGGATTTTCATATACTCAAAACGTAAGTTTGCCTTGCTTTCTTGCTTTAGATATCTAAATATAGGTATATTACAAAAACTACCCATGAGGTTCAGTCTAATTTAAAAAAAAAAAACTCCAATTATCTTTCAAAAATTTCAAATACTCCTTAAAGTGTCATAAACAGACTATTGAGATTTGTATTTGCTCAACAAATTCCGTTCTCTTAAGGGCGCAATTTTTAAAAATAAAAATAAATATCAAGAGAGTATTTTTGTAATTAGACTGAACCTCAATGGAAAATTTTGTAATTTAACCGTTAAATATATGCGCACAAAGTAGTCAAAAATTTGATAATCGAATTAACACGGATGATATTAAATATGCATTACAGAGAGAGGGATGCTGACAGCAATCCAGTCCTTGAGGAAGCAAGTCCCAGTCCAGAATACTGTCTTATTGATGAAGAAAATGCCAGTCCTGGAAATAAATTTCTAACTTCACCAAGAAATTAGTATTATGTATGCAGTGGATGATGAATATTGGATTCCTCTCTGTAATCCTTTCATCAGGTCTAAGGAATGGTTTTGACATTGGCACAAATGTGTTGATTGATATAGTATTAATGCACTCAAGTGACAATAATTTAGTGATAGTGATATACATAAAGATTATTTTAGATTGTAATTGTTGGAGTTTATTATAAAATAAATTGATTAGAGCTGGTATACCTTGGAGCAGCACTTAATTAATTTCAAATTCTATTGGTATATAACTTTGTGTTGGTCTGGGCAATCAGCACCACTGATCCCAAATGATCTGTCAATAAATCATAACTGAAATATAAGATATTATCCTTTTGTGAACAGGGGAGGTAAGCGAGTATGGGTTTGAGCACCTCCCCCTTTTCGTAGGAGTTAGGACCAAAAATAATTGGAACTTTAATTTGGTATCACCTTTTATTAGATACATCAAGAGTCTAGATTGTTCTATCATCTATGTGTTAAGTTTTGGTAGTTTTGGTTGTTAGCATTTCTGGTATCCAGCTGGCAATTAGTTATGCCAGCTAGGATGGCAGTTACCACAGCTCTTTTCCTATAAATCACCCGCCATACTCTGTATCTCATTAATCTGAAATCATGATATTTTTCATATGTTAAATCTTCTCTCTAAAATTCAATATGGTATCTCAGAGCCATCTCGTTTCCTGAAGGTTCCTGAAGTTCTCTCTTCTCTCCTCCATGGCACAACTCACATTACCTCGTTCAACACTCTAAACATTCGCTTAGATCGATCAAATTACAACTTCTCGGGCGCTCACAGGTTTTGGCAACTGCTACAACTCATGGATTTGATGAGTTTCTACTTCCTTCGTTTCAAGTTCCTTCAAGCGTATCAAGATGAATCCGCTTGTTCTTCCGTCAAGAATCCCGAATATTTAGTGTGGTTTCGCAGAGATAAGTTCTTATATAGTTGGATTCTTAATTCAATCTCTCGAAAGTATGCTTGGCTATGTGAGTAGATGTACTACATCTAGTGAAATCAGTGTGTTTTGGAAAATCTATTCCGTACTCAATCTCAAGCCGAGTTATGCATTTGAAATCAATGCTTCAATCTCTTAAGAAGGAGGATCTATCCATTTAAGAGTATATTCTAAAAATGCAATCCATTGCGGATGACATTCAAAGTCTTGGTAAAATTGTAGATGATGAGGATTTGATGATCTACATCTTACATGGTTTGGGTCCTAATATGAGTCTCGTGGTGGTGAATTTGACAACTAGAAAGGATCTTACCCTCTCTCGAGATGTTTGATGGCTCAAAAGCTACTCTAGAAAATCTTGGCAAGTGCACATATCGTTTTGTAGTATAGATTATTGAGTCACCGAGTGTCATTCCCATGAGGATTGTAAGTACTAATAATTACCGTCTTTTTGTTATCTAATCTAGCAGTTTTCAGAGTTTTGTTTGTTAAAATGGAAAATGAAAAATAGAGAATAAAAAAATAATTTCAACTTAAAAGTAGATTGTAGAATGAGAAATCAAGAGATAGAAATGTGTTGAATGTAAATCCCTCTAGAATGTTTTTGTGATTCAACAAGATAAAAATACAACCATAAGCACTTAAGCAAAAACCAACCTCTTTTAATAAAATCTCATGTTATGTGGACCGTAGAAATTCCCGATTTAAGTTAAACCCTTTCTCAAGGCGGAAAACTCCTAATCTCAAGTTGATTAATCAAATCTCTTTCTAGTTAAAACCCCTAAAATTGCATTATAACGATTTATGAATTCCTATATTAGGTTTGACCCTAATCCGGAAGATTTATGTCGTCCTATATCTAGGATTGCATGCAACTCTTTTCACTTATATAGCTCTTTCTCACCATAAATCTCTCAATTACCCGATGAGGAATAGATATCAAATTAATATACCTAAATATTAACTTGAATGAAATAAACATGATATAAGTGAATCACACAAGACATGATAATTTTATTAAAAACGCATAAAACCTTAATCACAAATCCATTCTAGAGTTCATTACATTCAAACACTAGGAGTTTAGCTACTCATGATTTTGACAAAAGAGTAAATTACACAAGAAGATTTAAGTATTGTAGACATGATGTACTTATTTTTCTCAAAATCTCAATGACTCCTTCCTTGATAGATGATGTTGATCCAAGCCTTCTTCTCCAATGTTGCTACAAGTTTACTCCTCCAAGACCTCTTGATCCCAATTCCACTCAAAATGTTGAACACAATGAATATTTTCTAAGTGTCATGATGAATACACAATGAATCTCTATATGAATGAATATTACATGAATGAATTTCCCAACTCAAACTCTTGGCTTTTATAGGCATCATCTTTGTGAAAGAACACATTAACAAATGCTCCATTTCCATGCTTGTTAGTTGAATCATTGTATGCACATTCATGGTTGAGTTGGTTGAATCATTGTATTCACATGACAATACTCCACTTCCATTGGTTGAGTTGGTTGAATCATTGTGTCCACATGACAATTGAGGGGATAATGGAGTTTTGGTGCAGCAAGATGATGTGTAAAAGTTGCTCAAAGGTTGTCAAAAAGCAAAAGTCTCCATTATTTCCACCAAAAGAAAAAAGATTTTGGCCGGAGAGAAAAAACACGGCCGTGTTCGTCAAATTTGACGAACACGGCCGTGAAATTCGTAAAGACGGCATGGCCGTGTTTTCTTCGTCATTTGGGATTTTTTTGGCAGGGTGTGCTTTTAAACACGGTTTGGGCGTGTTTTGATGATTTGCGTAAGGAACACGGCCGCGTCTTTGTAAGCACGGCCGGGTGTGTTTTTCTGCTTTTCTTGTTTTTCTTCCTTTTGAAGCATGCCATGTTTCCCAACACACTGGGGTGTGTTCCTCGCACGAGATCGAGTCTTCTTGCCTTCTTTTAGACTTTGTTTTTGTTCATATTTTCATACGAAATCCATACGAGTTTGCTTCAAGTCTTTACCTTCATCATTTAAAACAAGCCAATGTGATTTTTCTTGAATTTATTGATTAATGAACTAAAACGTTAAAGAAATTATCTAAAAAGATTTATAAAAATGTGAACAAAAATGCACTTATCAGATGCAGTACACTCACCAGACACATGAAATGCATTTGCAACATCAACACTCCTCTGTTTCTTCAGTGATCTCTAATCATGCTGCCTTGAATCATGTTCTGAATGTTGCAACCAGGAAGAATTTCACTGAATTTCGATCTCCTCGAGGTGGTTTCACCGGTAGATCTTGAGGACGAGGTCGTTTCTTTAGGGGAAATCGAGTGGTGTGCCAGATCTGTGGTCGAAACAACCACACAGCTGCAAAGTGTTACAGACGTTTTGATGCTAATTTCACCAGCTTGGACCATAGCAACTCTACACCATATCCACGGTCCAATTCTCCCTTCTCTCAGGCAAATCTCTCCACTGTTTCATCACCTGGCACTCAAACTCCACAGGCTTATTCTCTTCCCAGTGCATCTCAGTATTCTCAGAGTTATAATGGTTCTTCAAATCAGTCTGTGGTTATGCCTCCAGATTTTGGAACATACTCCTCTCCTCCACCTCAGGCTCACAATGTTACTCATGGCAATGTTTCCTCCTCTGGTTCTGATTGGTTTATGTACAGCGGGGCCACTCATCATGTGACTACTAACTGGGGAAACCTCTCCTTACAAGCTCCCTATGCAGGTAATAATAAGCTTTTGGTAGGCAATGGTTTCCCTCTCTCTATCAGTCATATTGGTTCTACATCACTTCCCTCCATTTCTTCTTCTAAATCATTACACGTGAATCATATTCTTCATGCTCCCGATGTCACAAAAAAATCACCTAAGCATTTCAAAATTCATCCAAGACAATAAGGTCTACATTGAATTTCATGCTTCTTCCTGTCTTGTCAAGGATTTGAGTACTCATCAAGTGATCTTTGAGAGGAGTGCTTAAAGACGGGTTATACCAACTAGATCTATCCCATCTTGACCCCCGTGACGATCCTCTCCACCCCTTGCTCATCCTCCTCAGTCAGTTGGCATCCTTCAAAGCTACAACCCTCCATGTGCTTCTTCTTCTTTTTTCCTATCAAGAAAATTCTTGTAAGCTTTTCACCTTGGGCATTCTAGACTTGGACATGCCTCGTCCTCACACCACTATGTCTCAGTAATGAAACTCTTACACATACCATGTAATAAACATCACCAAACATTTTGTGAAGCTTGTAAGCTTGGTAAGATGCATCAATCTCATTTTAGCTCGATTGTTCATACTTCTTCTCGTACCATTTGAACTTGTCCATACCGATGTCTGGGGTCCAACATCTTCATTTTCCACTCGATGGCTATAAATATTACATTCAATTTGTTGATGACTTCACTCGTTTCACTTGGATTTTTCCCATGTGTAAAAAATCAAGTTCACTCCATTTTCACTCAATTTAATGCTATGGTGGAACGACAAAGATAATACCAAAATCAAAACTCTATCACGATTGGGGGTGAATATAGAAGCCTCACATCCCTTCTTAATTCCTTGCATTCATTTTCGCATCCTTGTCCTTACACACACCCTCAAAATGGTCTTGTCGAAAGAAAACACCAACATGTGGTGGAAACTGGCCTTGCACTCCTTGCTCAGACATCTCTTCCTATTAAATTTTGGTGGGATGCTTTTTCTACTGATGTTTTTATCATAAATAAACTCCCCACTCCTGTCCTCCAAAATTTATCTCCACATCAAAAACTTCTTGGTCGTGCCCCTGACTATCATTTTCTGAAATCTTTTGGATGTGCCTGTTTTCCGTACACTCGTCCCTACAATAACTCCAAACTCATGGATCGCTCTCTCAAATATGTATTTTTAGGATATAGTGATCATCATAAGGGATACAAATGTCTTACTCCAATGGGTAAAATTATCATTGTCCTGGACAGCTGGCATTTAATGAGCGGGAGTATCCTTACTCTCTCTTGTTTTCAACATCGTGCACTACTCCCCGTTTCTCCCCTACTTCCTCTTACTTACCTATCCTTCCTATTTTCACATTCCTCCCGCAGATTCATCTCCACAATACACACCACACCCTCCAAATGTTCCATTTCCTCAACCCTCCCCGCCCCCACCGAGTCTCCATGTCCTCTTCCTAACTATCTTGATTAGATTACTGCGGCTCGCTTATTTTTAGCTTCACCGCAAGTGTACGGTGTAGTTTATAGAATAGGGTAAGCAAGGTCGTATCCACGGAGACTAATAAATTAATGTGCTAAGTATTGAACTAATATAGCCTTATTTTTATTTAGACGATCGAAAGTTGGATGATTGTTGTGGAGGTAAAGGCAAGAATAACCAAAAAAACACTAGATGAAAATAATAATGGAATTATCAAGGGAATGAAATGGATTCCCGGGTTATGGTTTCAATTAATATTCCTCTTGTTGTCCGATTTAATCAAAGCCAAAGTTATTATCAATATACATATAAGACTATCACACATATGTTTTATCCCCTCTCGAGATGTATATAAAACGTAGATTGAAATATCTATGCTAAAGATCTCTACTCAACATAAGATACACAACTCCCAAAAGCACAAAAGATCATAAATCCTCACAAATATCACAAACCTCTCGATTATGCAAATATTCATGTCAAGTACTCAAGATCTACTATTGAAACTCATCTCTCGAATTATGAATCAATATATCAAACATGCTAAATCATTGGCCAAATGAAAAAACAAGAAGAAGCATAAAGTACTCAAATAGGCTTTCAAGACAATAACTTCAATTAAGACTAAAACATTCAACAAGAGTTCAATTAATCTACTTCCAAAACCCGGAAATCACAAGAAATTTAGCTACTCATTACAAATAAACAACCCATAGACAAATTGTTCATGTTCATGACAAGCTAAAATGAAAGATTAAAGCACAAAGAATGAGAAAACTTAGGGAAATAGATAATCTCTCGATTAATCTTCAATCCTCAAGCTCCGATTCGACCCGATTCTTCCCTTGATTCTTCCTTGATGAAATTGATGTGTTTCTTGTGTTCTTGGGTGTATTCCCTACCTTTCCTCCTCCTCCTGTGCGCCCAAGAAGTGGTATTTATACCCTTTTTGAAGTCTAGGTCAATTTGTCTGTCATTTTTGGAGTTTTCGCCAAGAACGCACGGTCGTGCGTCCACGCACGGCTACCCATGCGCCATCCCGTAGAAAACATCCGGTCTGTAGGGCGCACGGTCGTGCGCCCACGCACGGATTACCCGTGCGCCACCCAAACGCCCAAATTTGTTTGCGGGGTCTTCATAAGAGTTGTAGCCCTCTCTTTTAGCTTTCCATAGCCACTTGAACCACCTTAATATCAATTTTGTAGAGAGCGTTATGGCCAAAATACTAAACCCTGCCAATCTTTAGAAATTCCATACGCGTTTGATGTTCCTTGAGATAAATCTCCTTGTTGTTTGATCATCCATACTTCTTTTGACACACGACTCATCACTATGACTCTAGAATCCATATAGTTGGCTTCCAATTGGGTGTAATTGCTCGATTCTTGATGATTCTAGGTTGCAATGCTCGTATTTATCACAAAATCACTCCAAATATCGTTAAATTCCTACAAAAACGAGCAAAGCGTAATATCTTTCCCACAAAGAGCGAATATATACCATTTCATACACGTTATTGCATGTTTATAAACAATTATAGCCATAAATATGCCCTAAAATACATGCAAAACTCACACCTATCAAGAATGCTCTTGATCAATCCGGAGACTCATCTCCTATAGAGCTCTCTTGTTATTCCATCCTCTGCCTCTCCCTCAATCTCCTCAAAACACTCATCCTATGCACACTGTTCCAAAAGTGGCATCTTCAAACCCAAACTCTTTACCCTTTCCACTTCATCTTCTATCATCGAGCCCACCACCGCTCTCCGAGGCCTTAGCTTTACCCCATTGGAAGCTTGCAATGGATGAGGAATACAATGCACTTGTTAGGAATCATACATGGAGTTGGTTCCTCCTCTCTCCCATATTCATCCGATTAGCAACAAGTGGATTTTCAAAGTGAAACATAAGGCGATGGATCCGCTGAGAGGTTGAAAGCTACTTTGTTGCTCGGGGTTTTGAAAGAACATGTCGGAGTAGATTATTTCGATACTTTCACCCGATTGTTAAACCACTCACTATTCGACTTATGTTTAGTCTCATTTACTTTCGGTGTTGGATTATTCGACAAGTGGATGTTAATAATGCGTTTTTAATGGAGTTCTAAATGAGCCTGTGTATATGGTCCAACCTCGAGTTATGTGGACAAGCTAAACCTAATCATGTCCGCAAATTGGTTAAGGCTTTATACGGCTTGAAGCAAGCTCCCAAAGCGTGGTATGACAAGCTTAAAAGTTTTCTCGATTTCAAATGGGTTTTAAGAGCTCGCCGATTCCTCTTTGTTCTATCATCACATTAATGGTCAACTCGATTTTGGTTTTGGTTTACGTTGATGACATACTCATCACCGGGATGATCCATCTTACATTAACACTCTATCAAGCTTCCGATACCATGTCAATTTTAGAGAAGATTTAACATATGAAAAATATCATGATTTCGTATTAATGAGATACGTAGTATGGCGGGTGATTTATGGAGAAGAGCGGGTAATCGCCATCCTAGTCGCATAACTAATTGCCACCGATACCGTAAATGCTAACAACCAAAACTACCAAAACTTAACACATAGAACAATCTGACTCTTCTTCAGATCTAATACCTTTTCACCTTCAAATGTTATCCCAAGTATAGATTTTTGTTGGCAAAATTCGTGGTTGTTGTACAATAATAAAACTAATTAAGTGATTTTGTTTTTATAGTTTTAAGAAAATTTTAATATCACTAATATTTTTTTTTTATATTGTCATCTATATTTCTAATTATTATGATATGTCTGATATGATGATTGATCACCTAAACCGTCCCTTTTCATTTCATTATCAAATACAAACATTGATTGAAGCCAAAATTAGATAGTTTTTCTTCAAACCCCCTTCCCTCTCCACCATGCTCATTTATTAAATACATTTATGTGAGATTGTCTCTCACCTGATTTAAATATGGAGCCTCGTCCCCGACCCTCCCTCATCCTCCTCCTCCTCCTCCTCTCTCTATCAAACATCTTCTTTCATTTCCTTTTTTCTTTCTCTCACACATACTCTCTCTCTCTCTCTCTCTCTCTCTCTCTCTCTCTATATATATATATATATATATATATACACGCAAATTTAACATATAAAAATCTCCCAAAATCCAAATTCTCATAAAACAAATACTCAAAGAAATAATATTTTAAAAATATATACTTTTCATGGTATAATTGATACTTTTTTAAAAAAAAAATGATACTCTTTTTAATAACAAAGTAATATTTGTTTTAATAATAAGTAAATTTTTAATAGAATATATTTTTGTTAATAAAAATGATACTTTTTTTTAATAAAAATAGTTTTTATTTTAATAAAAAGTGATACCCTTTTAATAAGAAGTGATATTTTTTTCAATAAATTTTTTTATTTTGTTTTAATAAAAAATATATATTTTAATAAAGAGTGATATATTTACATAAGAAGTGATATTGTTTTGAATAAAAAATGATATTTTTTTCTTTAATAAGAAGTGAAACTTTATTTTAATAAAAGTGATACTTTTTGAATCTTATGTGATACTTTTTTCATAAAAAGTGATACTTTATTTTCTTCATATTTTTTCTTTGTTTGATATGTATAGAGATAAAGATGAATGATAGACGTGAGGAGAGAGAGAGAGAGAGAGAGAGAGAGAGAGAGAGAGGCATAAGAAGAGTGAGATATGAGAAGAGAGAGAGAGAGAGAAGGAGACATACATTTTAGGTGAATGAAACTGTCTCACTGATTTAGATTCCTCTAAATTCCCGAAATAGTCTAACAAGAGGCCTCCTCAAATAATTTCTCAATTAATTTCTCAATAATATATTTCAGCGCTAAAAATTATATCATTAAGGGATAATTATAAAAACTACCTAATATTTGGGTGATCACAATAATCCCATAAAAGTTTCAGAATTAAAACCTTTGAACTTCGTTTTGGTCTTTTAGTGTATTAGTTGAGCTGATAAAATTTGCTGACTTAATCAAATATTTTATAATTATACCTCTCAATTTTTTTAAATATTACATATAAACCCAACTTTTAGTCTTACATTTTTTCAATTACATAATCAACTTTCCTAAATGTTGCAAATTGCTAGGAAAAAAGTTGAGCTATTTGTATCATCTACAAAAATTGAGGAATACAACTGTAAGATATTTGACGTTCCATCAATCAATTAATAGATAAAAGACTTCAAGATATTTTTATAATTCTGAAAATTTTTTATTTTTTTTATTACCCAAACTCATGGTAGTTTTTGTAATTATCGTAATGGTTAAAAGTTGTAGCTCTCTCATAATTTTTTTTTTTTTTTGAGGAAAGTAGCTCTCTCATAATTACTTCTATTTATAGCCTGCAAACACAGCTAATTTTCCCCCTTTCATCAGAACTCTGTTCGATCCGATGGAACAAACCCCGTCTACTCCACAACCTACTGAGCAGCCTCAAAACCCCAACCACCGCCCTCAACCACCTCCGCCGCCGCTGTTCCCACCGCATCGTCTTCCCTCCCACCGCCAACAACCACCAGTTCGTTCCCAAACCCAAACCCCACACCCAATACGCCGCATTCCCAACAATCTACTACTTCACAAGCAAGGCCGCCGTTTAATACCCGACCATGGCAGCAACCCTACTCGCACTTCTCTCTTCCCTCGCCTCCCCTTCCCGCTTCTTCTGCTTCAACATCCTCCTCGGTTTCCGCTCCGCCGCCCCCTCGCGGCGGAATGGCCATTGAATCCCTGCTCATAACCCCACCGCTCCTCCCCCACCGCCTGCATCATTTTCTTCACTCACTCCCCATCTTACAGTCAACAATCCCAGGTTAGTTCCTGCTCTTTTTTCTTCCATGTTCAAGTCCTCATTACTTTATACATGTTCGCGTTTAGGTGTCACCAAGACACCAAGATTCCCGGTCAATGGTGCGAGGAAATCATCGTTTAAAAACTTAATATGTAATATCCAGATTAATTTTTATTTTGTTTGTGTGTGTGTTGGGGGAGTTGGATTTCTTTGAATAGCTATGCCTTTTTTCTGTAAGTAATACTCATGCCCTTCTGTTCGAGTAGTTCTTTTTTTTTTTTTTTTTTTTTTTAAATATAGAATTCTAAATCTAGCTGCTGTGGAATTTGTTGAGAACTTGTGGTAGTGTTTGGGTAACTCTTTTTCTGTTCTAGTTTGTTTATGCACTTGTGGAGTTGGGTGCTTGTCTGAGTTGTTGTTTGTATTTTAGATAAGACAGCCAACACAAGGAATGGGGATGACGGGTACACTTGGTACAACATCTTCAATGCGGCCTTCCCATCAGATGAGGCCTTCCCAGTCATCTCTTAGACCGCAGGCTAGCTCAAATAGCCTGTCTCCAGCTCCGCAGGTTGCTAACTTATGGGTTACTGAAGTTAGTAACAAATGAGAGGAAATTTAATAAACTGTTCATGTCATTCATTAAGATTTGATTTCATATTTAGTAGTGCCTTTAAGTTTTCAGAGAATACTGGAAGTGAAGTATCTTCAATGAGGAAATTTATGGCTGCTTCTGTTTCGATAGACCTGTTTTATAAGAGTTTTAGAATGTGCTGACTTCTGAGCGTCTCAAGAAGTTATTTAAATTTGATCGTACTTAAAAACTTGAACAAGTATAAAAGCATATGAATGTTAAAACATGACTGACTATTGACAGGGAAACTTTCAGTTAGATTTATTTCAATTCTTCATAATGCGTATGGAAAGCTAGAATCATCTGGTAGCTGAGATCTGTTAAGTTTATAAGTGTTACTTTTAGTTTGGCAGTCTCAAATAGACTACCAACACTATTTAAGTAGTTACTCTCTGTATGAACTTCAGTGCCATTTAAAGTGTAATGTATTGCCATCAGGATAACTAGTTTTTGAGTTTCATGTTCGTTTCTATTATCTACCAAGATGATGGTGGTGCATCCAAGTCTAATACTTGTATATAATGCCTGCACTGCATTTATTATGTCTTCACTTGTGTCCTTATATGCCAGTTCCTGTTATCTTTAGAATTACTTAGTCCTGTGTGCAGTTTGTGGTTTTGTGTTTTCCTGATGAATGCATATAACATAGAGAAACCTTTGTTATAAGGCCCTGGACAACTTCGCCTTAAACTGTGTTTTATGTGAATCTCTGCTCTTAAATGCTGCTATCATGTTTCTGCATGGAAACATGTTTTTGCAGCTTTCTTTTGCTAATGTGCCTGCATGCATGATCTTTGTATACTTTGCAACTCTTTTTGTTTGTTAGGTGAGTTTTTTTAATTGTACTTGATTAAAGCAGACGTCTTTGAAAGCCAGACTGACTCATGTGACAGCCAAAATTAATTTATATTTGTGGAAATTGAATGACGTGTGTGCTCCACCTTTTACATACATGCTTCATTTGTTTGATAAGAAACACTTGTTGCTTATTGTAGGTAAATTTGCTTTATCTTTTGTGTGTCACTGTAATTGACCAATGCTGATGCCCTTGAAAGTCAGCCGGAATCTTGTCATGCTTTAAATTTCTGATTGGTGATAAAAATGGCTTTTGTGTTGATTGAAGTAATCCAAGGCTATGTTTGGTTTATAGTCCCATCCCCTTCCAAGCATACTTCATGTTTTGTAACGCACTTCCCTAATATGCACGTTGTTCAATACATTCTCAATAAATAAAAATACAAACAAAAAGAGGAAAGAAACAAAATCAAATACAGTCTAAGCTTTGTTAATAGCGGTAAACTTGGCTTATACGTGTTTATTGATGCCAATTTTATCAGAATTTTCAAGGACATGGAATGCTTAGAGTTTCCTCATTGGGATCTCCTGGGTCACCATCACCTAGTAGTTCTCAAAGCCAACAGTCCCAGACTCAGCCATGGTTGGCTTCTGGAACCCAAGGGAAACCTCCTTTGCCAACCCCTTCACTTCGACCTCAAACGAGTCTTCAATCATTTCCGCAACGATCTATTACTCAGCAACTCCAGCATAACATGCCTACCAACTCACAGCAACAGCCAATTGGTTCCAGTCAACAGTCACCACAATCCTCAGCTTCAGGCCTGCCACAGGAGCAATTTAGCCCTCAATTTCCAGCTTCCAGGATTCAACAGTCCTTATCTCATCAGCAACAGATCACAAGGGGACCAGGATTGGGAAGCCAAAGACCGACTCTTGGCATGACGCAATCTGGTGGAGCCCCCAGTAAAACTGCCACTGCGGACACTGACGAATCTTCCAATAGAATTGTAAGGAAGCGAAGCATTCAAGACCTTGTGAACCAGGTGAAGATGTCTGTCTTGCTTTCCATTTCTTTGTCCATTTATGTGGATTCATCTCGGCATCTTGATATTTGATGTGCTCTGGCTCCAATTTAAGAGTCAAAGACCATGCTTGACTAGGTTTCTTAGGTTGCTTATGTAAAATACTTTATTTGTTTGTTTAGGTGCTACTTGAGTTGTCAGCTTCTGTCATTTTTGTTATATTTTCCATGCAGGTAAAAGTGGCTGAAGATTTTAAACCTTCTGGTTGTGCTTTATCAAGCTTAAGTGGCAAACTCATGCTGTTGGACTTTTTTTTTTGGTCATCTAGATAGCAAAATTGAATTAGTTAACAATTTCAAAAAATAAAAGAATGAAAAATTAAAGTGGATGACCATTTGTTTAAGTTAGACTGATGACATGGTACTTCATGGAATGATAGGATTGTGTCAGACAACAATATTTAAGACCATTGTTTTTTATTTGCAGTAGCTTTTCATCCTGATAAATGAGCATGATGGTCTTGGAATACTAGTGGTTAGTATCAAGTGTATAATCCAAATGTGAAGACATTCAGATTAGAAAATAGGTTTTTAGAGAATAGGTTTTTAAAGCTATTTTCCTCTCAAAAAAAAAAAAAAAAAAAAGGCTATGAGAGCTATTTAACATTGTGATTGAATGATTCCGAGGTTCTCGTAGTTGCTTACAATTTGTTGATAATGTATAATTATCTGAACTCGATACTCTCAGGAGAATAAACCGTTATCATCAAACTGTCACAGCAGCAGCTATCTAGTAACATCCTTGATTTTCTTACTTTCTTCATGGTTTTATTGTTGAAGTCCATGGTATTGAAATTATGCTTGTCTTCCGTATACCAGATTGTTAAATCCTACTTCTGATGATATTTTTGTTTAGTTTGAGCACAATGGGAATTCGTGTGTACCTGTGTTTATGGGGGTGGGGAGTTATAGTAGAAGGCACAGTTGATAGGCATCCTGATGGAAGAAAATCATTTCTACTCTACCTTAAATTGGGCAAGAGAATACAGCTATTGCATGTTGCCTTCCCTCCATGCTACTAATTCCTGGAGGTAGAGAGTGAACTGGGAGGTTTTTGGTGCCTTATATTTGAACACCTTTCTTTTTCACCACTCTTATACGAGGTAACATGTGTTCTTTGCTTCCACACCTACATTCTTATCGCTTTTCACCAACAAAGCATGGTTGATAGTTGGTGGTTTTATTTTCCAAATGCTTGGTTTTGAGGGATATGATGGGCATTACAGAGTACTCTATGATTTGGTTTATGATAGTAAGAGTGTATGTGAAAGTATTCATGATTTTGATGTGTTTGACCCTCCTTAATTTTGCCAGATTGATCCATCTGAAAAGTTAGATCCTGAGGTTGAAGACATTCTTGTTGACATTGCTGAGGATTTCGTGGAATCAGTAAGTTAGAAATTATCAGATTTTTACGAGTGTCCTACAAATTTATCTACTGCATTCTAATTTTCTGACTATCTTAAAAGTTTCTATTTTGTGCACATAAATGAATGGAACTTTTAATGTCAACCAAAAAGTTATTTGCATCATGCATATCTTTTACGTATCTCAAACAACTCATTCTCCATTGTTGATTTCTGATGCATGCATACAAATCTTGCTAACATAAACATCTAAACATATGTTTATGCTTTGTTGGTTGGGAAGATGAAACTGGGAGGATCATGTTTTGTAGCTTATAAAATCGTCATAAGGAAGCTGCTTTGGCTAGGGAAAATACTTTTTTGCCTCTTTTTCTCTGTTATCACTTTCTCGGGTTCTAAAGCTTTTGAATGCTTGGAAAATATGTTCCCATGTCATATAGCTAATTGGTGAATGAAAATTGCACAATTTTATATATGTCATTTCTGATGCTTAATTCTGTTCATTTGGTATGTGGATTTGTTAATATATCAATTCTTTTACGCTGATAATCTTTTATCTGTTTGTCTCAAACACAAAGTGTGGTAAACTCATTGGGTTTTGCTTTAAATTTGACTTCACAAGATCACAACATTTGGATGTTCGTTGGCCAAGCATAGAAAATCTACGACTTTAGAAGCAAAGGACATAATTCTACATCTTGGTTAGTTTCTCTTTCTTTCTTTTGTTAGTCATGCAAATATATGGAGCGTAAACTTTTGCTTGTACCTTGAATCAGAAAGAAACTGGAACATGACTCTTCCTGGGTTTGGTGGAGATGAGATAAAGATTTACAAAAAACCGGTAAGACTTTCATGGATTATTTCTCTGCAAGAGCGTCTCCAGCACGATAGTCCTGATACTTTTTTGCGGACTCTAGTCCTTCTTGTTAGTATCTCCAACCCATGCAAAATTTTTCATTCTCACTTGTTTCTTATGGTTTCCAGACTGTAAGTGAGATTCACAGGGAACGGCTTGCTGCTGTAAGTTTTGTTTCTTCATTTCCCCTTTTGCATGAAATCACCATCTTGATTGCATAAATAGAATCAAAGTCATTAGATTAATGGAAATAATGAAGACATTTATGGATGATTTCTACGTGAAACTTTTAGGATGTTAATTTCAGGATTATTTTGTTGACGGTCTTGTTCGAACTTCATTTTTATCTGCTGTTCCTTATCTTGGCAGGTAAGGAAATCGATTTTGGCCACTGAGATGATGAGTAAGAACTCAAGTGGACCATCTGGTGGGGCTGCCAAAAGTCATCTGGCAAAAGTACCTGCCAGTACTACGATAGGTTCCTCCCCAAATCCCAAAATCCGTGAAGCTGCCTGAGACACCACATAGAGCTGGAAATTTTTCTTTTTCGGTAATTTTACCCTTTTTCCGACATTGTATTTCTGTATAGCTGTGGAATGAAGTAAACCGTGAAACAACAGATATGCATAGATCTGTGTCTGAAGAGTAAAAGTGCATTGGAGAATAACAGTGGCTATTTTGGTGTATAATTAGCGATCTATAGGAAGTTTTGTTTGATTGTTCTACTAAAATTCCAAATTCGTTACCTTCGTATAATTACAACAATATTTAAAATATATATTAGATTTAATGTATCTCTTTTATCCATTCGTAATGTATAAAATAGTATTGCTCAGAGACCCGGATCGGGCCCGAAGAAGAGGCTATCGTTGAATGAAATAATGGCATCAAGAACTAGCTTTAGTGGTCTTAGAATGGAGAGGCCATGTTTCTCAAGTTGAAGAAGATTTTGAGTCTTAGGTTGTCTTTGTGCCTCTGTGTGTGTGTGTGATATTCGACCAAAATTTAAATGCGACTACACTATATCCCCAAGTAGTCCAAATATACAATACTAGAAAAATTATTTTCCCTTGAATCTCTATTAACCACAAAGTTACAATGGTTGGAAACTCTCAGAGGAAGCATTAAAAGCCATGTTTACATGGGCATTTCATTTAGTTGGTATAACTCGGATGTTCTGAGGTACAAAAATGAAAACACAGGCATCAGGAGCCATGGAAGGTTTGTTTTGTTCCACAGTAAAGAATTCCTCGTAACGCGTTTTAGCGTTGATTTGAAAATTAAATGTTCGTCGTCCACAGGCAAGATCCGAAAAATGTTACCTGTTGAGTTTGTTGGAGTGATCTGTAATGCGTGAGTACTCTTTGCCAGGGTTCTGGTTTCGCGCTGGTGTATTCTCGTTGTTGTATAGACTGGAATGTACAATAGTAAGAGAACCATAGAGGTTTATATATGCCAATTGGTTTTGTTGACAACATCTAGTTCATTCCAAAGTTTAAGGGATAATTACAAAAAAACCCTGAGGTTTGGGCTAATTTTAAAAACTCAGAGATGTTTTAAAATTACAAAAAAACCTATGGTTTGATTTTGTATTAAGCTTAAGGAGGTAACTCTAATATTTCTAAAAGTTTGGGGTGCGAGGGTTGGGGAAGGTTTGAAATGTGTTTAGCTTATGAAGGGAAAATGTAAAACAAAATAAATCCTCAAGGGGTGTTTTGTAATTTTCAAAAACCCGAGTCTTTTTGTAGTTAGCTTGAACCTAGGGGTGGTAGATCATGTAATTGTGTCCTTATCGTGTTGACACAATAAGGATACGAACACGATCTTCACAAACACGACTTGCTTCGACCACGAACGCTGAAAATTTTCGTGTCGACCGCGACACGACACGATAAGTCAATAACAAAAGAAAATTGATTATAAGTCAATACACAATAGCAAATTTTACGATATGACACGATATTACACGACAATATACCATACATACATACAAAGAATGAGGTTATTGTGTCATAACAGGTAAACGTGTCATTATTGTGTCACTAATGTGTAAACGTGTCATCATCGTGTCGCTATCGTGTTCGTGTCCTTATCGTGTTTATATTGATACAACACGAACACGATATGAAATTTTTGTGTCCTTATCGTGTTGACTCGATAAGACTAAAACACGAACATGATAAGACTAAAACATTAACCCGCTATTTTCGTGTCGTGTCAAGAATTGTCGCCCCTACTTAAACCTCAAGGTTTTTTTTTTAATTATCGCTAGAGCAAAATTCCCTTGCATCGCCATTCGCCCCACTGAGATTTTCTATTCCAATTAGTGTTTTATATCGTGTTTCAAATATCATCCCTACACGCCAAGTGTATTGATGACATCATTAATTTACACTTGGCGTGTATTTAAGATACTTGGAATACGAGATAAACACAATTTGAAATAGAGGATCCTATCCACATTCGCCCACCCATATGTTGTTATTGTTCTTGACATTTTTTTTCCAAATATTATTAGGTAGGACTCGAATATGAAATGAGAATGAATATTGTAGGACTTGGACGGTTTCATATTCTTTTCTATTTACTGTTTTTCTTTTTTTAATTTACTCTTTCATTCTTGATTATGATTTATGTGTGCTTCATAAGGTTATATTTATAATTCAAAACATATGTTTGCCTAGTTTAATATTTTCATGAAACAATGTGGAATCTTCAAGAATCAAACAAATAAAGACTAACGGCAACTACTTTATACTTTTCAATGTCACGTTATTAATATGCTTTCAGTGTCATCTCTTTTTCCACAAAATTGGGTAGATGAATTCTAGGATGGAATCTATTGCGTCACTTTTGGATAATTACTTCATTATTCAAAGTGAAGAATGTTTAAATAATTACTTCCACTTCCTCATCAAACTTCAAACCACAGGCCATCGGCCAACTAAAGTAAAGCTCCTATGCTAAATAATTCGCATCGCTTGCATCAAGATTCCACTTAAATTTCCTTGTCTCTGTTCCTAAAAAAAAAAAAAAATTCCTTGTCTCTGCAACAACAATAAAGAGTAAAATGTCATTATATTTTACTAATTGAAATTTATATTACGTTATTATGAAATAAAGGGCTTAAGTAACATAGAGAGAGAGACTTCATTCCATTGTTCTGTTTTTTAACAAGAAAAATAATTTCATTAATTAAAAACCATTAAAAGATGAAACTGTAAAAAGATTCATAGCATATAAGTCACTAACAAAAATCGGTTTAAAGTCTACAACTTTGAAAAATCTATAACATCTAGAATATCTATGATTTCAAATTTGCATTATCCTGAAAACCATAATCTAATTTGTCTCTGTTGAATCGAAAATTTGCTTGTCCGAATTATCCACACAAGAAAAAACACTGCACCAAGACGACGACAAACCAAACGATGCACCGGGACGTCAAAATGACAAATAATAAAATAATAAAAACAACCCGAACTTATGTGGAAAAACCACTTATTTAGAAAATAAATTAATAAACAAGGCGTGGATGGAGTGATTTCAAGCCAAAAATTATCAAAAATCACCCCTCTTAACGATGAAGGAAAAGAAAGATAAAGAAAAGAAATAGAGTTTGAGAGAAATGAAGGACACATACGATGCATGCTCGAAAGGAGAAATATCTCATTCTATAGATATTCGCATAGGGATGCTAGTGCATGTATGGGTGGAGAAAACCCGAGAAAAGACAAGCACGGCAAGGCGGATGGCGGGGATGAAATGTTAAGAAGAGGGCTAAGGTAGACAAATGAAATTGTGGCTTTGACAATACTAATCTTTGCTTCTATTCACACACCGAGGACGTAGTATTGTCATATAATTGTAGCCGATGACTTGAACGTAGAGAGGGAAAGTGCTTTAGATTTGGCCAAAAATTCTTTAATGAGAAGAAGAAAGCATAGGGATAGTTTTTGGAATTTTGATGGGATGTTCTTTTTGTACTTGAAAACCTGTTCTTTTTTTTTTTTTGGTGTATGGTTTTTGTTATCTTTTATTGTAGGTTGTTTTGGAATGATGATGTAATTTTAACAGTTTTAACGATACGATTTTGAATGTAAGTGCACAATAAATAGCTTTTTCGCACATAGTTAGTAGCTTATGATGCATATACATGCTTCGATAATGCATTTTTCTTTATGCAATACATAGTCATAAAATCTGTGCATTAAACAATGAACTATGGAGATAAAAATGCATCAAAATAGTACTAAATATGCGCCAAGTAATAAAACGGTGCACAATTCAACTATTAAAATGGTGCACAGTTCAGTTATAGAAATGTGATTTTTATCACATCCATGATTGTAGGACGTCATTATGGGAAGGTGATTACATCATTTTGTCTTTATAGTTTTTTAGATGATGTACAATTCGTTATACAATGTTGTACTATTAGATATAAAATGGTGCAACGTTTAGTATTAGATGATGCATAGTTCATCTATTAAAATGATGCACAGTTCAGTTATGAAAACACGATCTTTATCACATCCATGATTGTATGGCGTCATTATGGGAATGTGGTTATACCATTTTATCTTTTATAGTTTTTTTATATGATGTACAATAAGTTATAAAATGATGCATAATTAGATATAAAATAATGCACAATTCAGTTATTAAATGGTGCACAAGTTACTTATGGAAACATGATCTTTATCACATCCATGATTATAGGGAGTCATTATGGGAAGATGGATACACCGCTGTTTTTATATTTCTTTTAGATGATGTACAATTAGTTATACGATGATGCATCATTAGATACAAAATGGTGCACAATTCAAGTATTAATTGGTGCATATTTTAGCAATTAAAATGGTGCACAGTTGATTATGGAAACGTAATATTAATCAATCCATTGATTGTGGGGCGTGATTTATGACAAGAGGTTGTTACACCATTTTGCTAGTTAACATTAGATAAATGTTTTTATCAAGATTTTGATGATTTTGTTTTAATAAGATTTTATACCAAAACAATGTTTTTATATGTTGTCCAAATACTCCTAAATGATTTAAAATGTTTTTACTAATTTTTGGAGTATTTCTTAGAGTTTTTAATTTGATAAAAATTGGACAACACTTTTGATGGTTTTGTTTAAATTGGTTTTTACACCAAAACTATGTTTATAAATGTTGTCTAAATACTCCCAAATGATTTAAAATGTTTTTACTAAATTTTTGGAGTATTTCTTGAAGTTTATTTTTGAAAAAAATCGGACAACATTTCAAAGGGAGAAGTCGGCCCAGGTCGCCCAAATGGTCGACCAGTACTGTAGATAAGAAAACACGAAAGTAACTTACGGACTTGAACAATGGAGCAGGGGACCGGTCTAGGGAGGGCCGACCCGGTCGCACCGGGCGACCGGTCGAACCCCTCCGACCAACATCGCGTCCCCCGCAACCCCTACCTGGATCGCACTATTTTTAAAAACGGTCGAAATCTTCAACGGGGCAACCTACGCCTATGTTATTTTTTTGACAAAGAAAAATTCCAACCGTTGTAATCTGTGACAAAGATTTGCTTTTCAATTTTGTACAATATTTCTACATCTTGTGATCTTCTTTTTGTAGACAAAAGTGAAGATAGAGGAGCCTATGTTGGGAGCCTATGTTGGTGAAGCTTCCTTTAAATAGAGGATGAATTGAAGACACAAGACACAACACATACAAGCAAAATACACAACAAGAAATCGCAAATTGTTCAAGCTTTCATTTTTACATTCTTGTTGTAATAGCCTAAGTACTTTCACTTGCACATCTTTGAGGTCTAGGCTTTTTGATTCTTGATTACACTTGCACTCAATCTTTGTATTGGTTTCATAGAGTTGTAATCTTGAATTTTGTCCATCATTCAACACAAGACATCCTTGTGAGTATTCTTGTGGTAAGAATACACTTGGATGATTTAGGTGATAGGTGTTTGAAGAGTGTGGTACTCTTCAAAGGTGGTGAAGGAAGATTGTGGTAATCTCCTCAAGGTGTTGTAAGAGGATTGTGGTGATCCTCAAGGTGTTGTATTAATTGTGGTAATTAATAAAATCTTTTTCTTTTGAAATCCATCCCGGAGATACTTTGGGTGGTAGAGGATTAGGCCTAGGTGGGTTGAACTCTTTAAATCAACGAGTGTTGTTTAATTTCCGAATTTACATTCTTGTCATTTACTTGTTGATTCGAAAAAGAGGGTGATTTGCGAAAAATCGG
Source organism: Rehmannia glutinosa (assembly GCA_016081115.2). Taxonomy (NCBI): domain Eukaryota; kingdom Viridiplantae; phylum Streptophyta; class Magnoliopsida; order Lamiales; family Orobanchaceae; genus Rehmannia; species Rehmannia glutinosa. The sequence continues at coordinate 67,451 of JABTTQ020000352.1, read as the reverse complement.
CATAATCTATTCACCCCCCTCTAGATTATCGTAGCCACTTGGACTAACAAGTGGTATCAGAGCCAAACTCTTTGGCTAAGCTCGTTCCGAGTAAAGAGGAAATATCCATGGCTACGAATGAAGCTTATCTCACCACCGGCGCCTCCACCAACAAGCCACCACTATTCGACGCCAACAACTACGCATTTTGGAAAGACCGCATGGAGTGCTTTCTACAAGGATGCGGATTTGATATTTGGAATGTGGTCATTGAAGGAGTTGCTCAACCAACAACAAAATTGGAGGATGGTACCACTACTCCCAAGCCATTCAAGGAGTACGATGAAAATGACAAAAAAGGCTTTTTCTCTAAATGGTAAGGCCTTAAATATTTTACATTGCTCTCTTACCGCCACCGAATATAATCGCATAAGAGGCATACGGTCGGCACATGAAGTTTGGAAAAATTAGAAACCATTTATGAGGGCACAAAGAAAGTAAAGCAAGCAAGAAAAACAATGCTTGTGAAAGACTTTGAAAATTTCAATATGCATGATGGTGAAAGCATATCAAAAATGGTGGAAAGGCTTGACAACATTGTCAATCCTCATGTGGCTCTTGGAAAGGTCATCTCCGAAGAAGACAAGGTGACCAAGGTATTAAACGCCCTTCCCGGCTCATGGTCCGAAAAGGTGACGACAATCACGGAAGCTCAAAATCTTGAGACACTCAAGTTTGATGAGCTCATTGGGAATCTCCTCATTTATGAAGTATATCTCAAGGAGAGGAAAATTATCAACCATCCACCTCTAAATCGGTGCAAAATATTATTAAAGGCTTAGCATCTTCTTCTAATAATGTTTATTATGCTAGTGATGAGGATGATGAAGAAAGCGCTCTCTTGTTAGAAAATTTGCAAAATTTGTAAACACAAATAAAGCAAGAAATCCAAGAGACAATTCTTGCTTCAAATGCGAAAATCCGGGCACTACATAGCCGATTGCCCAAAATTAGCGGAAGAGGAACAAAAGAAGAAAAAGCCTTTTCCGAAAAAGAAGGCGTTAAATGCGGACGTCAAAACTTGGGATGAATTACTTGAAACAACCGACGAGGAAGGAGAATCCGAACATGGTCTTATGGCCATAGACGATGAAAATACCGAGTACGCTCTAATGCTTCATCTTCTTCCCTAGTTGATGAATTACAATGTGATTTTGATGAATTGCAAAATGAGTTTCAAAATTTGATTGTTAAATACAAGAATTTGAAAAAGAGCATAAAGAGCTTAAACTAGAAAAGGATAAATTACTTACTTCTTATGACTCTCTTGATAAAGCTCATGCTATTACTCTTACTATGGTCCGTACTCTTGAAACCGAAAAACAAACACTCACAAATGATATTGAAAATTTGAAAAAGGATGTGCATCGATTCAATTTAAGTACGGATAAAGTCACAAAAATTTTAGATGCACAAAGAGGTGAGCATTCTAAATTAGGACTTGGTTATAAACCTTTTCAAAATGCTTTTAAGAAAAAAAGACCAAGGTCCAACCTTTGTACGTCTTAGTAGTCATCGTATTATTACTTGTTTTTATTGTGGTAAGAATGGACACTATGCTAGCAATTGTAAATTGAAGAATAATTTTAGCTATTATTGGAGACCTAAAGGTCTCAAGGCTAACCCCCCATGGACCCCAAAATTATAGGGTACCTAAAAATAATTCCTTTGTAGGTTATAGGGGCTATAACAACAATAGAAGATTCAAAATGGCTCGTGGACAGCGGATGTTCACGCCATATGACCGGAAAGAGAGAACTTTTTACCAAAGATCAAGCTCCAAGAAGAGGGTATGGTCATATTCGGCAATGGCAAAGGAAGAATTCTTGGAAATGGAGAAATTGGTAACTCTTCTTTCTCTCTTAGTAATGTTCTTTTAGTAGAAGGGCTTAAGTTCAATTTGATAAGTGTTAGCCAACTTTGTGACTCAAATTATAATGTTGTTTTTAATAAAGAAAAATGCCTTATTTCCAAAAATGATAAAATTATTTGTGAAGCAATTAGAAAAGGCAATCTTTACAAAATTTGTACAAGTGATTTGGTTAGTCAAAATGTTTCTTGTCTTGTCGCCAATAATGATTTAACTAGTTTATGGCATAGGCGACTTGGACATGTTGGATACAAAATTTGCAAACTATTTACAAAACCAACATGTAAAAGGACTACCCAAATTGAATTTTGAAAATCTTGGCTTATGTGACACTTGTCAAAAGAACAAATTAGTTAAGAGTAGTTTTAAGCCCAAAAATGAAATTTCCACTACCAAACCCCTACAAATGCTTCATCTTGATTTGTATGGGGATATTGGTACGACAAGTCTAAGTGGAAAACATTACACTTTCGTTATAGTTGATGATTTTTCTAGATATACTTGGGCTCTATTTCTTACAAATAAAAGCGATCCGTTAATGAGTTTGTTAAGTTGTGTAGACTCATTGAAAATGAAAAGGAAGATACTATTAAGTCCATTCGAAGTGATCGAGGTGGAGAATTTGACGGCGAATTTAGAGTCTTTTGTGAAACCAAGGGATATAGTCATAATTTTTCGGCTCCAAGGACACCTCAACAAAATGGAGTAGCCGAAAGGAAGAATCGGACACTTCAAGAAATGAGTCGGTCCATGCTCAATGAATTTTTACTTCCAAAATATTTTTGGGCGAAGCGTAAGTACCGCTTGCTATGTTATTAATCGAGTTTATATTCGTCCTAAAATGAATAAAACTCCATATGAGCTTTGGAAAGGAAGAACTCCAAATATTAGTTATTTTAAAATATTTGGATGTAAATGTTTTATTTTGAATACTAAGGATCAATTAGACAAACTTGATCCTAAGGCCGATGACGGGATATTTATGGGGTATTCAATCAAGAGCAAAGCATACCGGGTTTATAATAAGATCGTGGGGTTGTTGAAGAATCTATCCATGTCAAATTCAATGAAGCTTCGGTGTTGAAAGGATACCCAATGATGAAAGTGATGAAGAGGATATCGTTGAAACCATTGTTCAAGATGAAACTCAAAATGATCAACCTTCAAGCTCAAGTGTTCCTCGAGAAGATAAAGGTGATACTTGAATCTTCCCGTAGCATTGAAATTTAAGGAGATCACCCAAAAGATCTTATTATTGGTGATCCCCTTGATAAAGTAATGACTCGAGGAAAATTTGCCGAGAAAGCTCTTATATCTCAAAAAGAGCCTAAAAATGCTAAGGAAGCCATTGAAGATGAGGATTGGTTTTTAGAAATGCAAGAGGAGTTGAATCAATTTGAAAGGAATGATGTATGGGAATTAGTACCTTGTCCTCCATCTCAAACCATTATTGGTACAAAATGGGTATTTGAAACAAGCTCGATGCCCAAGGCAATATTGTTCAAAACAAAGCAAGGTTAGTAGCTCAAGGTTATTGTCAAGAAGAAGGTATTGATTATGATGAAACATTTGCACCCGTAGCACGTTTAGAAGCTATTCGTATTTTACTTGCCTATTCTTGTTTTAAAATTTCAAGCTTGACCAAATGGATGTAAAATCCGCATTTTTAAATGGTATTATTCAAGAAGAAGTCTATGTAAAAAAACCTCCGGGGTTTGAAAATTTTTCTAGGCCTAATGATGTTTATAGACTTAAAAGGCCTTGTATGGTTTGAAACAAGCACCCCGTGCATGGTATGATAGACTTAGCTCTTTTCTTTTGCAAAATGGTTTTACAAGAGGTAAAGTTGATACTACTCTCTTTGTTTTTGAAAAAGGGCAAGATTGCTTATTAGTGCAAATTTATGTTGATGATATTATTTTTGGTGCTACTAATGAATCCTTGTGCAAGAAATTTTCTAAGTTAATGCAAGGTGAATTTGAAATGAGCATGATGGGGGAGCTCAACTTCTTCCTTGGACTTCAAATTAAGCAATGCCAAGAAGGAATTTATATTTCTCAATCAAAATATACAAAGGAACTTTTGAAGAAATTTGGCATTGAAGAAGGAAGAACCGTCTCTACCCCAATGGCAACAAACGTCAAGATTGACAAAGATGAAAAAAGGCAAGTCAGTTGATGAATCCAAATATAGAGGTATGATTGGTAGTTTACTTTATTTAACCGCAAGTAGACCGGACATTCTTCATGCCATATGCCTATGCGCTCGTTTTCAAAGCAATCCCAAAGAATCTCATTTAAGTGCCGTTAAAAGGATTTTTCGATATTTGAAAGGCACTATTCAATATGGTTTATTTTATCCAAAGAATAAAAATTTTTCTCTTAAAGGTTATAGTGATTCGGACTATGCGGGAAATATTGATGATCGGAAAAGTACTGGGATCATGTCAATTTTTAAGCGATTGCCTAAGTATCTTGGTTTTCAAAGAAGCAAAATTGTGTTTCACTTTCAACGGCCGGCTTCGAATATATTTCCGCAAACATTTTGTTGTACTCAACTTCTTTGGATGAAACAAACTTTAGCGGATTATAAATGTTCTTCCGAAAATGTTCCTATCTTTTGTGATAACATATCCGCTATAAATATTGCTCAAAACCCGGTTCATCATAACCGTACTAAACATATTGAGATTCGACATCATTTTCTAAGGAATTGTGTCTCAAAACGAAAAATTGAGATATCTTTTGTACCATCTCAAGATCAATTAGCGGACATTTTTACTAAACCGCTAACTTCCGAGACTTTTGCATCATAATCGGATTTTTGGTTGAAAATTCGGATTTTGGAGATTTTATCAAAACAAATTTGAAGAGGTTGAGGGCAACCGTCGCCCTCACGTCGACCGTCGCCCTCAACAATACCTGGCCGCCTGTCAACAAATTTTGGTTAAATTCGGTTCTGTCTTGATTTCACCATTGTGGCTTATTTTGTCTATTTTTCGTCCCCTTCGCCAAATACACTAAAATTTCACTTCAAATGTATTTTCTTGTATATGTTTCTTTTTTGGACTTCATTAAGCTCGATTATCATCATCATTGCTCATCTTTACCGAATAAATGGTAAGAATTCTACTCCATTTGCTCAATTGGGTTGAACCTTGAGATTTTGACTTATTTGCAAAATTCTTGATGCTAGTTTCATATGAATGTGATGAGCTTAATATTTATGATGTATTGAATGTTGTTTGAACTGAATTGGTGATGAAATTTTTGGCTTAAATGAATTTCAAAGGCGTTATATACTTCTAGTTTTATTCGACGCCGCACGCCAAGTGTTCGACAAAATGTTTCAATGAAAAATTCATCACCTACGTGATTCTCTCGATTTGAAAAGTTATATAAGTTTATAGAGATCATGTTTTATCAATCAAATGAGCTTTTGCAAGTCAATTGATCAACTTTTCCCTTTTATTTGGAATTTAAGCTTCAATTTTCAATAAGCTCGATAAATCGATAAATTTGCGCACTTTGATATGAATATATGATGTTTTTATCGTGCTAACATTCTTTTGATGATTCCAAAGGGGGAGAAACAGGAAAAATGCTCATACAAGCGAAAATAAGCTTGCAAGAAAAGCTATAAGCTAGGGCTCTTGAAAGCCATAAAAATTTGTGAACAATGCTTAGTCCATTTGATGTATTGTGGACTTTTATGCTTGACTAATGATGTTTTGTGACAGGGGAGCTTATAAGCTCATGGAATTCAAGCTTAAGTTGTGAAAGCTAAGCTTTTAGCTTTTAGTTGTTGCTTGTATACTTGTTCTTTATATGCATGTTGATAGGGAGCTTGTGCAAAAATGATTTTGAAAAATCCTTGCTCCTATCCTTGTGTGCTTGTACTTATGATGTATCTTGTTTGTAATTGATTGTTGTTTTTAGACCGGAAAATTTGTTTTGTTTTAAAATCGACCTTCTAAAATTGTTTTGGTTTGTAATCATCAAAAATGGGGAGTTTGTTAGATAAATGTTTTTATCAAGATTTTGATGATTTTGTTTTAATAAGATTTTATACCAAAACAATGTTTTTATATGTTGTCCAAATACTCCTAAATGATTTAAAATGTTTTTACTAATTTTTGGAGTATTTCTTAGAGTTTTTAATTTGATAAAAATTGGACAACACTTTTGATGGTTTTGTTTAAATTGGTTTTTACTCCAAAACTATGTTTATAAATGTTGTCTAAATACTCCCAATTGATTTAAAATGTTTTTACTAATTTTTTGGAGTATTTCTTGAAGTTTATTTTTGAAAAAAATCGGACAACATTTCAAAGGGGAGGTCGACCGTCGCCCCAAATGGTCGACTGTTGCACTGAGATAAGAAAACACGAAAGCAGAACTTACGGACTTGAAAAATGGAGCGGGGACCGGTCCGAGGGAGAGGCCGACCGTCGCACCCACTGGGCGACCGGTCGAACCCCTCCGACCGGTCGCACCCCCCTGCAACCCCTACCTGGATCGCACTATTTTTTAAAACGGTCGAAATCTTCAACAGGGCAACCGGTCGCCCTATGTTATTTTTTGACAGCAAAATTCCAACCGTTGCAATCTGTGTGAAGAAGATTTGCTTTTCAATTTTGTACAATATTTCTACATCTTGTGATCTTCTTTTTGTAGACAAAAGTGAAGATATAGGAGCCTATGTTGGGAGCCTATGTTGGTGAAGCTTCCCTATAAATAGAGGATGAATTGAAGACACAAGACACAACACATACAAGCAAAATACACAACAAGAAATCTGCAAATTGTTCAAGCTTTCATTTTTACATTCTTGTTGTAATAGCCTAAGTACTTTCACTTGCACATCTTTGAGGTCTAGGCTTTTTGATTCTTGATTACACTTGCACTCAATCTTTGTATTGGTTTCATAGAGTTGTAATCTTGAATTTTGTCCATCATTCAACACAAGACATCCTTGTAAGTATTCTTGTGGTAAGAATACACTTGGGTGATTTAGGTGATAGGTGTTTGAAGAGTGTGGTACTCTTCAAAGGTGGTGAAGGAAGATTGTGGTAATCTCCTTGAAGGTGTGGTAATCTCCTCGGAGTAATGTGAACTATGTACAATCAAAAATTTATGAAACTAACAATAAAATAACTCAAATCATACTTAAATATACACATAAAACATGTATAAAAAGACCATTATCATTGTATTAATTGTGGTAATTAATAAAATCTTTTTCTTTTTGAAATCCATCCCTGGATATCTTGGGGTGGTAGAGGATTAGGCCCTAGGTGGGTTGAACCTCTTTAAATCAACGAGTGTTGTTTAATTTCCGAATTTACATTCTTGTCATTTACTTGTTGATTCGAAAAAGAGGGTGATTTGCGAAAAATCGGCATAATCTATTCACCCCCTCTAGATTATCGTAGCCACTTGGACTAACGATTACTATTATGCCCTTTACACCTATTAATTAATTGATAAATCATGTTTTTTTGGTATGAATTTAGACCACTTTGATTGAAGAGTGTGGATGAATGAGATCCATTCACACCGCCACATGGTAAGAGGTCACACATGAGATCTCATCTATCTATCTATATATATATATATATCCATCCCTTCAATCAATGTTTCAGATTACTCTTAAAAATACACCATTTTTCAATTATTTTATGTGTAAAAAGGGCAAATCGGTAACTATCAAAATGGTGTAACAATAATACTATATTTACTTACCTAAAATCAAGGGATATCATCAATATCTCCTTCCCATAACAAACACACCAAATCATAAGCAAAAAAAAAAAAAATGGATTCATCATTTTCGTTCATTGACACGATACAACAAGAAAAGGAAAAATACTGCGCATCAAAAACACAAAATCCATCCTATCTACCATTATTAAACCAGGAAGAAAGTGTACACCATAGACGCGATGAGTATGCCCATTCACACCAAAGTGACATGTCGATAGACAACCCGGATGAAAACAATGATTTGGGAGCATTGGGTCTTTGGTATGTGCAATTCTCTTTCAAAATAACAATTTTTTTACTATCCTATCTACCGACTATGACAAAATCTTACATCGTAATTTTGACCTATTTTGTGCATAAATATGTAAAGGATGGTGTACATATCAGAGTACGATAGTGCATGTTTGCTTGATTATGTGATAGAGTATGTGTTAATGCTTATTTAGGTATAAAAATATTGACAATATTGTACTGTAAGTGTAATTTTGGTGTATACATATGTATACGATTGTGCAAAGATAAGCATGCAATATGACATGGTCTAATATTTATTTGATGGTAAGCCTTTATGCTTATTTTGGTGTAAAAATATTGAAAATATTGTACTGGAAGTATTTTTGGTGTATTGATATGTATATTTTGGTGCTAAGATAAGCATAAAATATGGCATGGTTTACTGTTTATTTGAGACTAAACATTGATACTTAACTTGGTATATAAAATATTGACACTATTGTACTATGGAAGCATATTTTGGTGTATACATATGCATACTTTGGTGCTAAGATAAAAGCATAAAACATGGCATCATTTGTTGTTTATTTGAGACTAAGCCTTCTTGCTTAATTTGGTATAAAAATAATGCCAATATTGTACTCTGAAAGCATATTTTGGTGTGTACATTTGCATAATTTTGTGCTAAGATAAGTATTCAAAGAAGTGCATTATTTGTTTTTTAATTGAGATAGAAAGTTATGCTTTTTTTAGTATAGAAATATTGACAATATTGTACACTTTAAGCATATTTGGTGTATACATGTGAATGCTTTGGTGTACAAATATTTAGGATGTTGCACTGAAAAAGGTGTATAAATTGTGCGATTTTAATGATGGAAGTATCCAACACGTTGAGTGCGAGCGCCTAGTAATATCCCCCGACTCTACCAAGTATTGGATACGATATAGAACAAGATAAAATACCGCGAATAGGCATGCAATTTGCCACTTTGGAGAAAGGTGTGGAATTTTATAGGGAATACGACAAGCGATGCGCCGACATACGAATAAACACCTCAAGAATAGACATCCGATCGCAATACATTATTTGTAACCGAGAGGGCTACAAACCAACATCGTCGTGTGGGTGTGTGGAAGGAAGCAATTCACATACAAAGCAACGTAATAAAGTTTCAAACCGTTGTGGCTACACCACCAATCGCATACTATAATACACAATGAATGATGCATACACAACAACCGTACATGTCCCGAACAACCAACGAATGAGAAAACCCTTTTTAACCATTTTCAATATTATACTATGCAAATACTCGGATCAAAAAATTGTCTTATGTTAATTGTATATCATTTATTGTCTAGTTTTATAATGTGCATCATTTTTATGTCTCGTATAACTAAATAAAATATAAATGGGCAAAAACCATAAATGCTTCCAAAATATAAATGTTATATGTGTGCTTAGTTACTATTAAGTATACATAACTTCATCACTAATCATGCACCAACTTATCTTGTCTTTAATTTTTTGGTATTTTTATACCATTCTCAATTCAACAATATATATGTGCCAAATTAGTATTAAATATTTACCACTTCATCGTTAATCGTACACTCAAAAATAAATTGAATTTTAATTTTTTAAACGATTGCATTTTAATCCAAAAACAAGCATAATGTTAGTACTAACATTGCACATAATGCTTATAAAATATGCACTAAAAAATTTCATTAACATCTAAATAATACAAAAAGCTTGATCTAACATGTATACACCAAAACATTGTAAACATGTACCATAATGCTATTAATCGTGCACTATTTCTCCACTAACTATACAACATAAAATAAATCACATCTTAAAACATAGAAAACATATTTGCATCGAGTTCATTAGTAATAAGTCACCAAAATGTTGTCAAATTAGCATTGAAAATACCATACTCTAATCTAAATATACTATGCTAAAAACGTACTTAGAACACCCCATCTAACAGACAAATGCAAAAATGGTCATGTAACTTTACGTAGTTGGCAATTTTGGTCCTGTCCGATTGCGTTTTGCAAATTTAGTTCTATAACTTTAAAATTATTGCAATTTTGATCCTCAATTGACCTAACTACAAATTCGCCACAAAAGGTCACGTGATTGGCAAATGGCCCTTTTGAGGTGACTTGGACCCCTATGAGCAAAAATAGTCCTCAGAACTTCACCTAATTGGCAAAATTGGTCCTGTAACTTATTTTACCTCTTAAAAGGAAAAAATACAAAAATGGTCTTGTAACTTTACCTAGTTGGCAATTTTGGTCATGTTCGATTTGCGTTTTGCAAATTTAGTCCTATAACTTTAAAATTGTCGCAATTTTGGTCCTCAATTGACCGGGAGCTACAAATTCCACCACAAAAAGGTCGCGTGATTGGCATATGGCCCGTTATGAGGCTGACTTGGACCCGCTATGAGCAAAAATAGTCCTGTAACTTCACCTAGTTGGCAAAATTAGTCCTCAGAACTTATTTTAACTCTTAAAAAAAAAGAGTTTTTATTTTTCTCAATTTGAAATTTATTCAAGTGATTAAATTTATTTTAAAATATAAAAATTAAAATATAAAAACTACAATAATTTGTTTTAAAAACTAGAGTAAAAAAATATGAAAATTAAATACACTTTTTAAAATATTTAAAATTTATTTAAAATATCTTAAAATTAAAAAAAAAACTCAAAATTATTTTCAAAAAGTTGTTTTTTAAATTAAACGAAGTTTTAAAATCTAAAAATTTGTTTAAAAAACTAAAAGTTGTCTTAAAAATCCGCAAGTTACTTCAAATATTAAAAATGAATTCAATATAAAATAAAAAGTCTTGAAAATTGTTTAAAATATGGAAATTGACCTAAAATCTGAAAAATGGATTAAAACTGAAAACTATTGAAGACTTTTGAAATATCTTACCAAAAAATCTAATTTTTTATAAAATCTAAAAAGGATAAAAACATAGATTTTTTTTACAAAACTAAAATTATTTTAAAAATCTAAAAATTAAAGAAAATACTGAAATTTATTTTTAAAAATCAAGTATTTGTTTAAAAGTCTTAAAATTATTCAAAAATTGGGATATTAAAATCTGAATATATTTAAAAATTTCCAAAATTTTTTAAAAAATTCAAAATTTTAAAAAGAGTTTTGATTTATTTTATTTTATTTTGGAATTTAAAATATTTCAAATAAATGTTTATTTTTAAAAGATGATTTATAATTTTTTCAACAATTTCCATATATTTTTATATTTTTTGGATTTTAAAAATATTTCAATTTTTTTACTATTATTTTAAAATAATTCGATTTATAGTTTTTTACGATTATTTTAAAATTATTTCAATTTATAGTTTTGAGTTTTTGGTAAAATAATTTCTGGATTTTAAAATAATTTTGATTTTTTGGTAAAATATTTCAAAAGTCCTCAATAACTTTCAGTTTTAATTTATTTTTCAGATTTTTAGACAAATCTCCATATTTTAAGTAATTTTCCAGATTTTTTATTTTATATTGAATTTATTTTTAATATTTGAAAATTGGCAGATTTTCAACACAACTTTTAGTTTTTTTTAACAAAATTTTAGATTTTCAAAACATCATTTAGGCTTAAAAACAGAAAAATAGTAAAATAATGATTGGATATGATTGGTAGTTAGAAACGTGTAAGTGAGTGAACAATGAAATCAGTGCGAGAATGTGTAATAATGATTAGGTTTTTGTGAAAAATGTGTAAATGTGATTGGTAAGAGAAAAAAATGAGAAAAGTAAAAGTGAGAGAATAGTATATTTTCTGAAAATTTTCATAAACAATCGCATGTTTGATCAAAAACATTCTCCAAATGAACGAAAATGGAATTTCTTCCACATCCAATCACAACCTTAGTTGTTTAAATTTTTTTTTTTCGGGGAAAAATCTCTTAGTTTGTAGAGATTTTTTGCTTAATTTTTTTGGTCTAGTTTTCTCGAGAAAGATATTTTTTGTTTAATCATTGTTGCTCTGTAGAAGGTTATTTTTTTTTATTAATGTTAATAGTTATTCTTATTGAATAAGATGAGTTTTTTTTTCTTAGTGCCTATGTTTGGGGGTTTATGAAAAGAATAGTTTTTGAGATTTGTATATTTTTTTAATGTTAAATGTTACTTATTAAGGATATATGCACTTTGCTATCATAGACAAAAAATATTGCTTGTACGTTGCGAGATTCATTTATTTTTTATTGTTAAATGTTTACTTATTAAGTAGAAAGATCTTGCTTACGTAGGCAAAAAATATTGCTTGTTTTGTTGTAACTGATTTTTGTTAGATGGTCGTATGGGTAGATGTATACGAGTTGCTTATCTTTCTAGTACAACTTGACTATGTGTGTAGTAAATATTGCTTATATAGACAAAAAATAATTGGTACAAATATATTGCTTTTTAAGACCAATATTCTCGCTAGTGTTGATATAAAATGATGCTTTCATAGCATAAATGGGTTATTTTTAGATGTTTTTGTCGCAGACTTTGTGTAGATTGATTAGTTTATATAATTGTATGCTTATACAATTATTGATTTTGTTGTTTATTTAATATTTTTGGTAAATATTTTAACAGAGTATGCATCCGTGAGTCTTGCAAAAGTTGTCATGTCTTGGTACGAATGTTGTTGATATAATTTTTTGCTTGAAAATGCACCAAAAGAGGTAACAGGGGGATGTGCAATTTTGCAAAGTCCAAGAAGCAATTTTTCACTATGCGTCACATGGAGACGTATGAGGAGGAGGTATCGAAATTGGGACGGTGGCTTGAGAAAAACAATGAGGCGCAAATATTGATGATGTGCGAAATATGCCGTTGCGATTTGTTTGGATGATATGAATGAGCAGAGAGGAATTGAATCTGGAGAGGCAAAAAGTTTGTTGGAACAACGTATGATTATAGCAAAACGTGTTGATGTTTTTTTATTTTAAATAAATGGTTGAACAAAGATATGTTGTTTTGGATTTTTAAATTGGTGGTTGGGTTTGGTTTAATTTTTAAAGTTTTTAAGCATGATGTAAATGTTATATAAGCAATATTATGGTATAATATATGCAATGTTATTTATACAAGGATAAATTTTTGATGGCGCAATGTTTGCTTTGACATAGTTTATGATGAATTTTTGGTGTCCGAAATTTAAATTCTGTTGGGCTTCGTAAATTGTTTGTACACTACGTCCGTTGCTCATGCATATTATTAATCCTTCCTTTCCAATGTATTATTACTAAAATATATCGTAGTATATTTTAAACATCTATTGTGTAGTCAAGCATGGAACATAGAGTCAATAAATAAGAAACAATATTCATGTTCATAAGCAACTTTATAAGAACAGTTAAGCAACACTTTATATATACCTACCTAAGCAAATGATTGGTCTTAAAAATGCGGAAGTCGTGAAATGAATTTAATTGATAGTGAATATGCAACATATATTCAATAGATAAGCAAAAAATATGTAGATAGTTAGCAAATTATTTATTCGTAAATGCTTGATAACGGTCTTTTTATGCATGTTTTATGTGTATATTTGAGTAAAAATTGAGTTATTGTTTTGTTAGTTTCATTAGTTTTTGATTGTATATTGTTCATACTAACAGGTGCTTTTATTGGTGTAGATTGACCATTCGGGCTAATTTTGGTGAATTTTGGATCATGGATTCATGTCAAAATATACCGGGGTTTAAGGATGCAAAAACGCTCGAAATCCCAAGCCAAACGCGTTATTTCGGGGCCTTTTGGTCCAACACGGGCGGTGGTGTGTTGGGCAACACGACCGTGTTCTCACGGAGCGAAAAACTCAAACAATTACACAAACAAGCCTCCCGACACGGCCAGATCGTGTTCCCAACATGGCCGTGAGACACGGCCTGGCCGTGTTGGGAAGCACGACCATGTTATCCTGACTTCCTGCACAATTAAACAGCACGGCCTGACCGTTTTGGGCGACATGGGCGTGTTCGGATCACTTTCCAGCATCAATTTCTGGTGGAATTTGTTAAAAAGTCATCTACCAACCTTTTTGACAACTTTTGAGCACATTTACACCTCATTTTGTTGCACTAATTCCTTACTTTCCCACATGATCACATGGAAATAATGATCTTAACAACCCAACTCATAAAGTTGAGCATTAAAATATCAAAAGATAACATTATTAAGGAACTTTCTCCAAAATAATGTCTATAAAAGCCAAGAGTGTGGGTTGAAGAATTCATTCATTGATATACATAGAAATCAGATATTATACATGAAAATTCATATTTTGGAGAGGAGAAACACACATTGTGGTGAGGAAGAGAGTTAGAAGGCTTGGATCACCATGGAGAGGCGCTAAGGCACAAGGATTGAAGATCGCTCGAGAGAAGAAGATGAACTCCACCACTTCATAATCATACTTCCAACAGGGGAGTCTTATATTGGTTTTGAAAGTTTTAACTTCAAGTATTCATGTTGATTTCAAAGAAACTTCTTGTTTAATTGTTGTTTTCATTCTCAAATCCATCATGAGTTAAATCGCTAGTGTTTGAATGTGATGAGCCCTAGAACTTATTTGTGTTTATTGGTTTGAATGTTTTAATATATTTTCTTATGCTTTTATGCGAGTCACTTATGTTATGCTTGTTTATTCGAATTGATATATGCGCAATATTAATTCAAGTTTATTTTTCATCGAAATCGAGAGATTCATGGTGAAATAGAACCAACATGAGTGAAAGGAGTTGCATGCAATCCTAGATATAGACGACATAAATCTTCCTGATTAGGGTCAAACCTAATATGGGAATTCACAAATTATTAATGCAATCTTGGGGTTTTAACTAGAAAGAGATTTCAGTTAATCAACTTGAGATTATGAGTTTTTCGCCTTGAGAAATGGTTTAACTTAATTTGGGAATGCCTACGGTCCATGAAGCATGAAAATATGTTAAGGGATGGTTAAAACTTAAGGGTTATTGTTGTATTCATTTTGGTAAAATCACAAAGACGTTCTAGAGGGATTCATATTCAAGCACATTTATATCCATCATCTTCCAATCCGAGTGTATCTAATATCCTTCGTGTTCTTAGTTTCCTCTTCCACTTTTATTTGCTTTCGTTTATTTTTATTTTTGCAACAAACTATTTGGCGAATTTGTAGGCTAGATAATAAAAAGACGGTAATTACTAGTAATCATAGTTCTCGTGGGAATGACACTCGGTACTCAATAATCTATACTACAAAATGATAGGTGCACTTGCCTACGTTTTCTAAAGTAGCTTTTGAGCCATCAAGTTTTTGGCGCCGTTCTGGGGGATTGTGATATTAGGAACACCTTATTTTTATTAATCTAGTCATTTTTTTCTTTAAATGTTTTTCTTGTTTGGGCGTAATGTGAAACTCGTCGCGAAACAGGGAACTTTACTTGGTAATATTGTGACCAAATCCGCACGACATCTCCACAATAAGGTGATGTAGTCCAAATATAAGACTATAAAGAAAGCGGCTGATCGGAAGGCAACCCGATAGTTCATTGTTTTCTATTTTTTTATTGAGTCATAGGTTGTTAAAAAGTCATGAGTCAATAATTGGATATTTTGGTGGGTGTTGGTATCACATCTATCTTACTTGAGCAAATTTGAGCTTTCACGGTATTCGAGTTTTTGTTGCAAATTCTTATTAGGTATGCATATGCCCGTGAAGACCCTAGATTGAACAACCCAATGATCTCTCCAAATCAATTTCACTCTCACAAGAAGATCGTTTTCTTTCTTTTTTTTTTTTCTTTTTAGTTTATTGTTTTTGTGTGTTTTTGTTTGTATGTTCATCTCTTTTTTTTTTTTTCCATTGTGGACAATGTGAATCTTAAAGTTGGAGGTGGATGTGATTGCATGCTTGTTAGAATTTTTGTTTGGAATGCTTGAATGCTTGTTTGTGTGAGATGTGATTTTGTTTTTAACAAATTGAATGTTTGCTAGTCAATAAGTTGGCTCAATTATACCTATATTAACTTGTTAATTTGTATTTTCAATGTGAAGCAATTGATTGTTTAGGATAGATTGACGTGGATGCATGCTAAGTTTTGATGAGATCTCCAACACCATAAATGCTTGATGTGTTAAGGCATATACGATGATACCTAACGCTATGAACATCCGAGAACTCATGATTTAGTAGTGGTTAACTAGTTGTTAAACCAAGCTTGTGAATAAAAAAAGAGAAAGAAAAAAATGAAAAAAAAAAAAAATGAAGAAAAAAATGGACCAATCGAGGTTACACTCCTCTATTTGTTGTTGCTTAGTAACTAGGAGCATTCATGAGCCCCATGTTTGTCTTTTTACGTAAAACGGCGACACAAATATAAGTATGAGAAACCACCTTGGAGTGTTTGAACAAAATTCAAAATATAAACCTAGTGGAAGCATGCCTCGGAGGTCCCCCAAAAAAAAAAAAAAAAAAAAAACCAAAAAAAAAGAGGAGAATGAATATTCCTTGACTTCTCATTCCAATAAAGTTCAAGAGCTTGGTTATATGACTAGTAGGCTAACTACAATGATCTATTGAATTCTTGTATTTTCATGGCGTTATTGAATTGAAGTTGTTCATAACTATCAATATTTGTGGAGTGATGATTTCAAGTCCGAATAATGTCTGGATATTACGGTCTTTCTTGATCAACGATCGCTTTGCAAAACTATGTTTTTACTTGAATGGTTAATTTGGGTTGAGAAAGCCAAGAACTTAACTCGCTTATATTCAATGTGTTGAAAAAAATCTTCTTTGTATCTTTGATTTATTGAATCCCTGTTGAAAAAAATCTTCTTTGTATCTTTGTGATTTATTGAATCCCTCTTTTTGATTTAATGTTTTGCTTGAGGACAAGCAAAGTTCAAAGTTGGAGGTGGTTTGATAAGGGTCTTTTTATGCATGTTTTATGTGTATATTTGAGTAAAAATTGAGTTATTTTGTTGTTAGGTTCATTAGTTTTTGATTGTATATTGTTCATACTACGTGAGGTGCTTTTATTGGTGTAGATTGACCATTCGGGCTAATTTTGGTGAATTTTGGACCATAGATTCATGTCAAAACATACCGGGGTTTAAGGATGCAAAACGCTCGAAATCCCAAGCCAAACGCGTCATTTCGGGGCCTTTTTGGTCCAACACGGGCAGAGTGTGTTGGGCAACACGGCCGTGTTCACGGGGAGCGAAAACTCGAAAAAATTACACAAAAAACCCCGACACGGCCAGGCCATGTTACCCAACAAGGCCGTGTCCAGAGACACGGTCTGGCCGTGTTGGGAAGCACGACAATGTTATCCTCGACTTCCCGCACAATTAAACAAAGACGGCCTGACCGTTTTGGGCGACATGGGCGTGTTCGGATCACTTTCCAACATCAATTTACTCGTGGAATCTGTTAAAAAGTCATATACCAACCTTTTTGACAACTTTTGAACACATTTACACCTCATTTTGTTGCACTAATTCCTTACTTTCCCACATGATCACATGGAAATAATGATCTTAACAACCCAACTCATAAAGTTGAGCATTAAACGATCAAAAGATAACATTATTAAGGAATACTTTCTCCAAAATAATGTCTATAAAAGCCAAGAGTATGGGTTGGAGAATTCATTCATTGATATACATAGAAATCAGATTTTATACATGAAAATTCATATTTTGGAGAGGAGAAACACACATTGTGGTGAGGAAGAGAGTTAGAAGGCTTGGATCACCATGGAGAGGCGCTAAGGCACAAGGATTGAAGATCGCTCGGAGAAGAAGATGAACTCCACCACTTCATCATCATACTTCCAACAGGAGTCTTATGTTGGTTTTGAAAGTTTTAACTTCAAGTATTCATGTTGATTTCGAAAGAAACTTCTTGTTTAATTGTTGCTTTCATTCTCAAATCCATCATGAGTTAAATCGCTAGTGTTTGAATGTGATGAACCCTAGAACTTATTTGTGTTTATTGGTTTGAATGTTTTAATATATTTTGTTATGCTTTTATGTGAGTCACTTATGTTATGCTTGTTTATTCGAATTGATATATGCACAATATTAATTTGAAGTTTATTTTTCACCGAAATCGAGAGATTCATGGTGAAATAGAACCAACATGAGTGAAAGGAGTTGCATGCAATCCTAGATATGAGACGACATAAATCTTCCGATTAGGGTCAAACCTAATATGGGAATTCACAAATCGTTAATGCAATCTTGGGGTTTTAACTAGAAAGAGATTTCAGTTAATCAAGTTGAGATTAAGAGTTTTTCGCCTTGAGAAAGGGTTTAACTTAATTTGGGAATGCCTACGGCCCATGAAGCATGAAAATATGTTAAGGGATGGTTAAAACTTAAGGGTTATGGTTGTATTCATTTTGGTAAAATCACAAAGACGTTCTAGAGGGATTCATATTCAAGCACATTTATATCCATCATCTTCCAATCCGAAAGTGTATCTAATATCCTTCGTGTTCTTAGTTGCCTCTTCCACTTTTATTTGCTTTCGTTTATTTTTATTTTTGCAACAAACTATTTGGCGAATTTGTAGGCTAGATAATAAAAAGACGGTAATTACTAGTAATCATAGTCCTCGTGGGAATGACACTCGATACTCGCTTAGCTTTGCTATAAACGATAGGTGCACTTGCCTAGCCGTTTTTAGGAGTAGCTTCCGAGCCATCAATGTTAAGAGACACCATTTGATATTTTGTCGTGCATATGCAACATATACTCGATGGACAAGCAATATGGGTCTCATTATGTAAGCAATATTGTTTTCTTCATAAAATGACACTTTCTTCAACAGACAATTTTCTACTCGTAAGAACGCAAATTAGAATCAATAAATAAGCAACATTGTTCATGTTCATAAGCACCTTTATTATAACAATTAAGCAACAATTTATATATACACAAGCAAAAGAACGATTTATCGAGGTAGCATGCATTTTTTTCTCCGTTTTTAATGGAACGATTTACAGAGATATCGACATCTTGGTGAAGAAGAAGCCTTTAATTGAGGCAATTTAATTGTGATTTTGATTTTGTTTTGGATGGTAAGATATATTGTGGGTAATCTGCTCCTATTTCAAGGGATTTGATTGTTTGCTTTGGACTAATATACCTATATATCTATTTAATTAGGATTTTTATATATTTTATGCATCTTTAATATTAGCCATTGAAATTTGTTGATCTATGGTTCGATTTGGTCCTATGTACTTACATAAGGCATGAGTCTCATATAACCCTCCCTATATATATATATATATATATATATAAAAGAGAGAGAATCACTTATAAATAGTAGTATGAAAATTTTCCACCCATTTTACCTTTTCTAAGTCTAAAAATGTTGAATTATTATTAAAACAAATTGAGTAATACAAAGTAATGATTTAATTATGTCAACAACTTGCAATAAACAATACTAATATTTTGTGTAGTATTATTTTGACAACTGAATTATACTTGCCAAATCAAAAACTATAATTTTTATTTTCAAAGAAATCAACTTTCATTGTCAAAATAAGTCTGGTAAATTCTAATTATTAAAGTAAAATTATTTTTATAACTATTTTTATACTTTTTTAATTTAAAAACTTATGTTTGTCTAAAAACTTAAAAAAATAAAATAAATTAATAAATTCAAATAAGCATATAAGATCTATAAAATATTCCATAATTCTAAAATTAACCAACAATTCACAAAATTATATAAATAAATGAGAAATTATGAAATAAAGCTTTAAAATTATGAAATAATCTAAAATTTATTCGATAAGTCTTAAAATCATCTGATAAAATCTAAACAACATTAAAATAAATCAAAAGGTTATATTAAAAAATATAAATTATTGGATAAATTCAAATATATTCAATTTATATCTAAAATTATTATAGTAATTTAAAAATACAAAAATAAAATCTTACTATTAAAATGAAAACTACTAAAATAATAATTTATTCATCATCACAATTCACAAATATTCTCCGCCAAACATTGTAATTTCCATTAAATGGTGATTTGATGTGAAAGACAATATTACAAATGACTTTTCATCCGCCATACATTTATTGCCGATTAAATTTGAAACTAATTACATTTCCAAAACAAAAATAAAAAGAATGACATATTTAAAAATATTTATAAAGTATTAAGATTTGGAATAGTGTATAATAGAAAAAAGTATTTAATAGTGGTACAATGTATAATAGACGCTTCTAATATAAAATAGTAGAATTAGGATATGAAAGATATTAGGCATGAAGTGTAATAGTTTTAATCAAGTTTGTTGTTACAAATTAGACATTTTTCCTCTCACTCTTACTTATATTTGTCTCTTACTCAAATGGAGGGTTGGAGAACTAAACCATTCGATGATGAGAAAATTATTATACGGTTGTTTCCAATTTTCCAAGAATACTCTAAGCAAATTCTACTTAGGTTTTATTGAAAATACTTATAGAAAACTTTCTTCCGAGTATCATGAATTTCTTAGAAGTTTCTTCGTGACATTTTGTTTCTATAAATATTTTTCTAACTTTATTAGAACTCTCTATTAAATATCTTTCCAAAAACTTCCAACATTATTCTTAGAAATGCACATCATACTCAAAAAACAGAAATATGACCAATTAATGATATCTGAAATTTATTATTATCATTACAAATACTTGTATTTCAAACATTGTTGTAGAAATCGCTAGGCGCTAAAAAATAAACTAAACTAAGCAAGTAATCATATAAATATCATCAATGCTTCCAAAAAGAAATTCAGATAAGTTAAATAATAAACAACTTGATGCACGAGTTAGTTTTCTTTCAAACTGTTGTTTCGCACATTTCCTTGTATTTTGTTGTATCCATAAATATTTTTTCAAGCGCGACACAATTCTCCACAATGTACCCGACTAATTCAAAAACTTGTGTGACCATAATAGCCATAAAACTTGAACACTTTAAAGTGTTGGTGAGGAAAACTCATTGCATCCTCGACTTCTCTATTTGACCTTAAAAATTCATGACGTTCAACCATCTTAGCTGCACATGAATATAGTAGAATTATTATATGAAAGATATTGCAAAGCAAGTGCAATAATTTTAATCAAGTTTGTTGTTACAAATTAGACCTTCTTCCACTTACCCTTATTTTACTTGTCGTTTCCTCAAATGGAGGGTGGGGAACTAAATCATTTGATGATATAAAACTATTATACGATTATTTCCAAATTTTTAAGAATACTCTAAGTAAATTCTACTTAGATTTTTATTAAAAATGCTTACACAAAACTTACTTCTCATTATCATTAATTTTCTATAAATTTCTTCGTTAAATATTGTTTCAATAAATATTTTTCAACCTTTTTCTTAAAATGCTCTATTAGATATATTTTCAACATTTTTCAACCATTCTTATAAAATTTCCAATATTTTCTTAGAAATGCGCAACATATCTATCACTCGTCTTTAAAAAACTTCCTATAACTTCTAACATTTTCCAATAAATGCAACGTTTTTGTCATTCTTGTTTAATCTTATTGATAAGTGCATTTTTGTTCACATTTTTATAACTCTTTTTAGATAATTTCTTTAACTTTTTAGTTCATTAATCAATAAATTCAAGAAAAATCACATTGGCTTGTTTTAAATAATGAAGGTAAAGACTTGAAGCAAACTCGTATGGATTTCGTATGAAAATACGAACAAAAACAAAGTCGACATTGATAGAAAAAAAAGGCAAGAAGACTCAATCTCGTGCAAAGCACACCCCTAGTGTGTTGGGAAACACGGTCATGCTTCAAATGTTAGACTCAATCACATATGGCATTTCTTTCCGGGATGCCGTCATCATCTAGCCCAACGCCAAATTATAAACACACGATTCTCGACAACCCTACATTGGATGGACTCGGGCTTCAGATGATGTGGATTGGATGTTCAATCTAGCCACGCCCACCTACATCCGTCTCACATTAGAATTTTTGAGTTCCTATAACGATGAGATCACATCGGGCCGACACGCTGAAGAAGGGCGTATCACCTTTCGGTTCTTCAACAATAATCACCAACTCACACTGGAAGAATTTAATTCTATCTATGATTTTCCCACAAATGGGTAGCATATAAAGCCATTGGGGTTCTCGATCGATAATTTTGGCAAGCTATTACGCATGAGCCGAATATAATCCTTCCTCATCAAAATCCTCATGTATCGTCAATCTTTGCTTGATTATATCCATCGGTGCTCTCAAGCACACTATTTGGCCGGGCGAAAGCGAAGGGGTCGTCCGCCTTGATGAGCTCTATTTCTATGGTCTATGGTAAATTCCTCTTTGGTTGACACGGGTTCTTATCTCGCAAAGCATTTTCTCAAAGTGAGCACGAAAAATCGAGGTAAAATCGTCATTGGTGGCCTTAGTAGTCCTATCGCCACCCATTATGGTTATGACCTCGCAGGACTCGAGCAAGCCCGGGGACCAACCCGGATCGACTTTGAATCTTGCATTGCTATGGGAATGTTTCAACGGAGCGGTATGGGTTATGCTTTAAGGTTCAAAAATACAGACTTACACGCATCCATTGACGGACCCTTCTCGCACTTCGGGATCCTGGACAATTGGAAGATGATATACCCACAGGGTGATAACCTGGATGCATTCCGATTACCCGCACCCCGGCCTCGGACACGAATGCCTATCAAAGTGAGGAATCGGATATTGATGCTCCCGTCTTCTCAACCACCAAGGCAACCACCACCCCCATGGATGATACTAGATCTCTTCTCCACGCCATTCGGTTGGAGCAAATGGAAATGAGCTATATTGGATCGCCACGGGGAAATGATGATGCGAAGACTATGCTCGAATTGAAGAACAACAACAACAATACTTCATGAATCTTCAACGGCAAAGAAAGAACAATAATACGACCAACAAAGAGCTATTTTGCCATGATGGATCGTATCCAACAATGGCATATTTCGCAAGGACATTTTCCACCACCACCATAATGAAGGTCGTATTTTTCTTGTTTCATTTTTTTACGCTTTTTAATCCGTCTTTGTATTACATCTCCTTCTTCACATTGGGGACAATGTGACCCTTGAAGTTGGAGGTGGTGAGATTTATCAAAGACATTTGGATAATTTTTTTAGTTTTGTGTGAGATTGTGTTTTTAGTTATTTTTGTGGATGTTTTATCTTCTTTTTATGCACTTTTAAATCTCTTGCAAACAAACATGAGATATTTTTTACAATTAGATAAGTTGTTTGTGTATTTGTTTTAACCATTTTTTCCCGAAAAAGTCATCTTTTTGAGAACTCAAATCGCCAAAATGTTTTAAAACCGTGTGACTCTAGTAAAAGGATGAATTTGGCCAAAAGAGTTTAATGTCATGAAAATAGTTTGGATTTTGCTTAAAATTAGATACTTTGTGTCATGATCGTTGGAGAAATCATTATTCGGGTTTATTAAAAAAACTTAAAAAAAAATAATAATAAAAAAATAAAAAAAATTGTTTATATTTTTATAAAAAAGGACAAATCGAGGTTATACTCCTCTGTTTGTTGCTGCTTAGTAACTAGGAGCATTCATGAGCCCCATGTTTGTCTTTTACGTAAAACGGCGGCACAAATATGAGTATGGGACACCACCCTAGGAGTTTTTGGAAAGTCATTCAAAATTTAAACCTAGTGGAAGTTTGCCTCAAAAATGTCCTAATTTATAATTATATGCATGAAAAAAAAACCCCGAGTTTTGGACATCTCCTTTTATCATTGCATTCTTATATTTGGTCTAAGCGAATGATTAACAATTTACGTGATATGACAATCGTGATGATTAAACGATTCCACCATCAAGTCACCCTCTTTTTAACAAATTGGTTGACTTGGAAGAATGAATCGATTGGCTCAATTGGGAATAAAAGGTTAGCGATTTACTTCAATCATGTCGAAATTGTGAAAATAGATACCTCGTTTTTGTTTTCAACCCCACTCTTTGTTTTAAAATTGCTTGAGGACAAGCAAAATTTCCAAGTTGTAGACGGTTTGATAAGTGCATTTTTATTCACATTTTTATAACTCTTTTTAGATAATTTCTTTAACTTTTTAGTTCATTAATCAATAAATTCAAGAAAAATCACATTGGCTTGTTTTAAATGATGAAGGTAAAGACTTGAAGCAAATTCGTATGGATTTCGTATGAAAATACGAACAAAAACAAAGTCTAACATTGATCGAAAAGAAGGCAAGAAGACTCAATCTCGTGCAAAACACACCCCTAGTGTGTTGGGAAACATGGCCATGCTTCAAAGGGAAGAAAAACAAGAAAAACAAAAAAACACACCCAGTCGTCGTGCTTACAAAGCACGGCCGTGTTCACTATGCCGATCATCAAAACACGCCCAAACCGTGTTTGTCTCTCAAATTTCAAAAAATCTTTTCTTCTTTTGGCGGAAATAATGGAGACTTTTGCTTTTTGACAACCTTTGAGCAACTTTTACACCTCATCTTGCCGCACCAAACTTCAATATCCCCTCGCTTGTCATGTGGACACAATGTTACCCGTGTTTGACCGAAAAAGGCCCCGAAATGACGCGTTTAGCTTGGGATATTGAGTGTTTTTGCATCCGAAACCCCCTGTGTAATGAACTTGTGTGATTCACTTATATCACACAATAATGTTTTTGTGATTTGACAAGTTACAAATACAACTAAAAGCCCTTAAGCAAAAACCAACCTCTTTTAATAAAATCTCATAATTTGTGGACTATAGAAATTCACGATTTAAGTTAAACCTTTTATCAAGGCGAAAAACTCCTAATCTCAAGTTGATTAACTGAAATCTCTTTCTAGTTAAAACCCCCAAAATTGCATTATAACGATTTGTGAATTCCCATATTAGGTTTGACCCTAATCCGAAAAATTTATGTCGTCCTATATCTAGGATTGCATGCAACTCTTTTCACTTATATAGGTTATTTCTCGCCATAAATCTCTCGATTACCGATGAGGAATAGATATCAAATTAATATACCGGAAATATTAACTCGAATGAAATAAACATGATATAAGTGAATCACACAAGACATGAGAATTTTATTAAAAACATACAAACCTTAATCACAAATCCATTCTAGAGTTCATTACATTCAAACACTAGGAGTTTAGCTACTCATGATTTTGACAAAAGAGTAAATTACATAAGAAGATTTAAGTATTGTAGACATGATGTACTTATCTTTCTCAAAATCTCAATGACTTCTTCCTTGATGGATGATGTTGATCCAAGCCTTCTTCTCCAATGTTGCTACAAGCTTACTCCTCCAAGACCTCTTGATCCCAATTCCACTTAAAATGTTGAACACAATGAATATTTTCTAAGTGTCTAAATTGAATTGAATGGTGAATACACAATGAATCTCTCTATCAATGAATACTACATGAATCGCTGAATATCCCAACTCAAACTCTTGGCTTTTATAGGCACCATCTTTGTGAAAGAACACATCAATAATGCTAACAAATGCTCCACTTCCATGGTTGTTGGTTGAATCATTGTGTGCATATTCATGGTTGAGTTGGTTGAATCATTGTATTCACATGGCAATACTCCACTTCCATTGGTTGAGTTGGTTGAATCATTGTGTCCACATGACAATTGAGGGGATAATGAAGTTTGGTGCATCAAAATGAGGTGTAAAAGTTGCTCAAAGGTTGTCAAAAAGCAAAAAGGGAAAGTCTCCATAATTTCCGCCAAAGAAAAACCAGATTCGACGAAAAGCACGCCTGCTTTTAAAAGTACGGCAGCCGTGTTTTTGGATTTTGCGAACACGGCCAGCGTCCTGAAAAGCACGGTCTGGCCGTGTTTGGTACGTCGGGTCGAAAAATTACTCGTTTTGACTTCTAAAAAGCACGGCCGTGCTTGAAAAGCACACCCCGCCCATGTTTGATCGAAAAGGCCCCAAAATGACGCGTTTAGCTTGGGATTTTGAGTGTTTTTGCATCTGAAACCCCCGGGTATGTTTTGACATGAAACCATTGTTTGATACATGTTTTTATTTTGATGATTTTATTTTTACACCAAAACAATGTTTTTAATTGTTGTCCAAATACTCCTAAATGATTTAAAATGTTTTTACTATTTATTCGAGTATTTCTTCAAGTTTTATTTTAGATAAAATTGGACAACACCTTTAATGATTTTATGTTAATATGTTTTTACATCAAAACAAGGTTCCTAAATGTTGTCTAAATACTCCCGATCGGTTTAAAATGTTTTTACTAAATTTTCAGAGTATTTCTTGAGGTTTATTTTCGACAAAAATTGGACAACATTTCTATCTCGAGGTCAACCGGTTGCCCTATAGGGCAACCCGTACCTGAAGATATATTTTGGAACAAAAATGAGACGGAAAAGTATTTGTCCAGGTCGACACGTGTCGACCGGGTGGCGTCGACCGGTCGACACCCGTCGACCGATACACTGGAGCTTAGTTTTGAAACAGAACTCCCGCTTGTTATTTTTGAGTTGTGTGACCGGCTAAAGTGGGGGACGACCGGTCGAACCCTACATCGACCGTCACCCCGTGTTAATTGTTGATATGTTCATTTCAAACTCTATTTCTCACGACCAGGTTGCCCTCATGTTTGACACCAAATTTCCGACCGTTTGACAAATGAGACAACTTTTCCTTAAATTGTGGATTGATTTCTAACAGCTCTATTCTTGATTTTAATTGTATTTTTCTCAGAGATTTTCAATCCCCAAGAGGAGCCTATGTTTGATCAATCATCTCATATAAATAGAGGAAGTTTTGGAGCAACCAAATAACACTTGAGATACAACACAACAAGATACTTTCAAGCAAAGTCTTTAGCTCTTTATTGTTATTATTCTTGTTGTAACTTGCCTAGCTTATCACTTTCACATCTTGAGGTCAAGGCTTTCTTGATTACACTTGCACTCAAATTGTATTATTCATTATTGAGTTGTAATCTTGATTTTGGTCATCATTCAACACAAGACATCCTTGTGAGTATTCTTGTGGAAAGAATACACTTGGGTGATCTAGGTGATAGGTGTTTCAAGAGTGTGGTCTTGGAGGAGTAAGATTGTAGCAACATTGGACCAACATGACAAGAGGTGTATACAATGCGGATGCGGTGGTTACACTAGCCGCAAGTCGAAGCTCGACTCGGAAATTGATGGGTTGGCAGCTCCAAAACCTCCACAACAAGTCTTCTCATGCGAGACTTGTGGAGGATCGCACAACCACCAAGATTGCCCTCACGCGATACCACCTCATGAACAAGTGGATTATCTAGGTAATCAATCTCGACCCTCTCAAAATAATCCTTTCAGTAACACCTATAATCCAGGTTGGCGTCGAAGATCCGAACTTTAGTTGGGGAAATCAAGGTCAACAGAGGCCTAATCAAAACGCACTCCCCAATTCGTCTGCACCTCCCGGTTTCCAACCGCGAAAACCAAGTTTGGAGGACTTACTGTCCAAATTCGTCCAAACAACGGAGACCCATTTCACGGCCACCGAAACATCCTTAAGGAACCAAGATGCATCCATTCGCAACTTGGAGAATTAGATTGGTCAAATTGCCAAAATGATCTCCGAAAGGCCACAAGGAGCTTACCTAGCAACACCAAGCCAAATCCAAGAGAACAATAAAAGCAATCACTCTAAGGAGTGGAACAAAGCTAGATGAAGTACGGATGTTGAAGGGCGAGCCCACTCCCATACAACAAAGAGACGAACAGGTATCCAAGGAAACAAAGAAAATTGTACTTCCCAACCACCTATTCCGTATCCAAGTCGATTGCGTAAGGACAAACTTGACGACCAATTTGGTAAGTTTTTGGATTTGTTTAAACAATTACACATCAATATTCCTTTTGTTGAAGCCCTTTCACGATGCCAAAATATGCCAAGTTCTTAAAAGATCTTCTTTCAAATAAAAAGAAGCTTGAAGAAATTTCCATGGTACAATTAAATGAGGAATGCTCGGAAATTTTACAAAATAAGTTACCGCAAAAATCAAAGATCCAGGGAGTTTTACTATTCCTTGTCATGTCGGTAATTTGACTATTGATCGGGCATTGGCCGATCTAGGGCTAGAATTAATTTGATGTTGTATGAATTGTTTAGACAAATGGGTCTAGGGGAACCGAAACCAACTAGGATGAGCTTACAATTAGGCGACAGTCCATTAAATATCCTAGAGGCATTGTTGAGGATGTTTTCACAAAGTCGATAAGTTTATATTTCTGTCGATTTTGTAATTATTGACATGCATACATATGTCGAAATTCCTTTGATTCTAGGACGTCCATTTTTAGCTATCTAAAGCAATCATTGACGTGCATGATGACAAACTGATTTTAAGAGTCGAAGATGAACAAACATTTTTAAAGTCGCTACATCAATGAAAAATACGATAGATAAAGATGACTCTGTTTTGCTATTGATCTTATCGATATGGAGATAACCAATTCTTTACCAAGCATGATTTCTAACGAATTCTTGGAGACTTGTATTGTTCAAAGTGCATATATAGCGGATGAAAATCCCTTTCTTAGGGAATCAGACTCGAATGGAGGAAAACACACCAACAGAACGACGAAAGAGTTCGAAAAATTGAAAATTCGCGGTGGGGCATAACAAACCGTCCATTGATGACCCACCACTATTGAGCCGAAAGAGCTACCCGAACACTTGAATATGCATTTCTGGCCGAGAACGCCAAACTTCCCGTAATTATTTCCTTTGATTTATCTTCTCATCAAAAGGATAGATTGTTGGCAATATTACGGGGAACATAAAAAGGCCATCGATTGGAAAATCTCTGATATTCAAGGGATCAATCCTTCCTTTTGCACTCACAAAATTCTCGATGGAGGAAAATTTCAAGCCGGTTGTTCTACCTCAACGCACTTAAATCCAAACATGAAAGAGGTAGTCAAGGCGGAGGTAATCAAATTACTTGATGCTAGGCTCATCTATCCAATCTCTCGACAAGAATTGGGTGAGTCCAGCTCAAGTGGTTCCAAAGAAAGGTGGGATGATGGTGGTACCAAATGAAAAGAATGAATTTATTCCAATGCGAACGGTAACATGTTAGCGAGTTTGCATCGACACGACGACTCAATGATGCTACTCGCAAGGACCATTTTCCTTTACCTTTTATTGATCAAATGCTTGAAAGATTATCCGGTCACTTGTATTATTGCTTCCTTGATGGCATGTCAAAGTTATTTTCAGATCCCGATAGCACCGAGGACCAAGAGAAAACCACTTTCACTTGTCCCTACGGTACTTTTTTTCGCTATCGACGCATGCCTTTTGGGTTGTGCAATGCACCGCAACCTTTCAATAGGGCATGCTTGCTATCTTCGATGAACTTGTAGAAGATATCATGGAAGTCTTCATGGATGACTTCTCGGTTTTTGGGGACTCCTTTGATCTTTGTCTTGCAAATATTAAAAATCCTTATTCGTTGCGAAGAAACTAACCTGGTTCTTAATCGGGAAAAATGTCATTTCATGGTACAAGAAGGTATTGTTTTGGGACATAAAATTTCTTGCGGGGGCATTGAAGTTGACAAGGCGAAGGTTGAGACAATTTCCAAATTGCCTCCACCCACCACGGTGAAGGCAATCCGAAGCTTTTTGGGGCACACCGGTTCTATAGGCGATTCATCAAAGATTTTTCAAAATTGCCCGCCACTCACTTGCCTCTTGGAGAAGGATGCGGTTTTTGATATCAATGATGAATGCCTTCAAGCATTCAATACTTTGAAATAAAAACTCACCACTTCCCCATCATGGTAGCTTCGATTGGTCTCAACCATTCGAACTCATGTGTGATGCCAGCGATTATGCGGTAGGTACGCGTGCTCGGGCAACAAAAAGATAAGTATTTCCGACCAACTTACTACGCAAGTAAAACTCAATCCCGCTCGGTCCCAATTATACAACTACAGAAAAAGAGTTACTTGCGAGTTTTCGCCTTGACAAATTTCGCTCATATTTGATCCTATCAAAGGTCATTGTCTATATGGATCACTCCGCCTTACGTTATTTGCTTGACAAAATGATGCAAAGCCACGACTAACTCGATGGGTACTCTTACTCCAAGAATTCGATGTGGAGATCGAGATAAATGGGGTGCCGAAAATCTTTCCGCCGACCACCTATCAAGGCTTGAGCACTCCGACACCGACAAGCAACACAAAGGACATATCAACGATTCTTTCCCGGATGAGCAACTCTTTGCCCTAAACTCAATTTCAATTGATAATCCTTGGTTTGCGATTTTGCTAATTATCTTGCGAGAAACGTTCTACCGAAGGGGCCGACCCATCAACAAGAAGAAATTCTTTTTGGACCTCAAATACTATATTTGGGATGATCCCCACCTCTTTCGAGTTTGTGCGGATAAAATCATACGAGGATGTGTCGCACTTCCGAAACGGTCTCCATTTTGCATCATTATCATAAGGGCCCACCGGTGGAAGCACTATCAAGCGAATACCACGGCACGAAAGGTCCTTGAGTCGGGTTTTTATTGGCCTACACTTTTCCAAGATGCAAAACGGAATGTTGAAACTTGTGATAATTGTCAACAAGAAGGAAATATTTCTAAAAATGAAATGCCCCAAAACGGTATTCTTGTTTGTGAAATTTTTGATGTTTGGGGTATTGATTTTCTAGGACCTTTTCCTACATCGATTGGCAATAAATACATTTTAGTGGCCGTTGACTACGTGTCTAAATGGGTAGAGGCTCAAGCCTTGCCTTAAATGATGCTCGATTGGTGATACATTTTCTAAAAAACTTTTCACCCGATTCGGTACACCACGAGCCATCATTAGTGATAGAGGAACTCATTTTCAATAACCAATTCGACAAAGTGCTAAAACATTATGGCGTCACACACCGAGTCGCCACCGCCTATCACCCCAAACTAGTGGTCAAGTCGAAGTGTCCAACAAATTAATTAAAACGAATTTTGGAAAAAACGGTTGGACACTCTCGCAAGGATTGGTCCCTTAAACTCGATGATGCCCTTTGGGCTTATAGAACGACTTTCAAAACGCCGATAGGGGACTACTCCATACCCGACTCGTTTATGGTAAGGCATGTCATTTACCTGGTTGAGCTTGAACACAAGGCCTTTTGGGCTATTAAAATGCTTAATTATGATTTGTCAAGTGCGAGGGAATAACCGTTTATTGCAGATTAACGAACTCGAAGAATGGCGAAATTCGGCATACAAGAACTCGAAAATTTACAAAGAACGAAATAAAGCGTTGGCATGACAAACGATTAAGCAAACAAGAGAATTTCAACCTGGTGATCAAGTGTTACTCTTCAATTCCCGACTCGACTATTCCCGTGTAAGTTAAAATCCCGGTCCGGTCCATTCATCACATTACTCAAGTGTTCCCTTACGGGACTATTGAAATCACGCACAAGAAACGGGAACATTCAAGGTAAATGGACATCGCCTCAAGCTCTATTTTGGGGGCACCATCGATGATAGTTATCGAGATTCCATCCATCTTAACGACCCCAAAAATACACCACACGAGTAGAGGTAAAACGGTCCAGCTATACGACGTTAAAGAAGAGCTATCCGGGAGGCAACCCGGCATTTTATGTGCATTTCCTTTTACTTTTGGTTGCTTGGGGATGCATTATTTTAATTAAAAAAAAAGTAAAAACACGGTCAGGCCGTGTTTATCACACATGACCGTGTTCGTCTTTCAATCCGCGAACACACCCCAGCCGTGCTCGGCTATCCAAAGCCATGTTCACAAAATCGCACCGAACACGGGGGGCGTGTTCATAATCACGCCCGTGGTTTAATTTCAAAAAAATGAAAAAAATGAAAAAAGGTGGGATTTGCGTATTTAAACACGGTCGGGCGTGTTACTGGCACGCCCGTGTTTTAAATTAAAAAAAAATTTGGGGCGATAATTCGTACCAAACATGGCCGGCGTGTTATCAAACACGCCCGTGTTTTAAATAAAAAAAAAACTGAAAAGTGAAAATACGTATCGAACACGGCCTGGCCGTGCTTTGAAAGCACGATCGCGTTGATGCCGGGCAAAAATAGGGGAACCGTGTTTCCTTCTATTTTTCTTCCCAAAACCCTTCTTCTTCTTCCCCATTCCCCTTTCTCTCAAACCCTTCCCCCAAATCCCTAATTATCTTCTCTCTTCTCTCAAAAGATTCACCACACCACACACCTTCACATTACAAGGCTCTCACTTCTTCCTCTTCACAATGTCTTCAAGGTATGTATTGGTGTTCTTTTCTTTTCTTTTTCAATTTTTGCTTTCAATTTCGAATTTTTCTTGTTTAATTGGTATGTTTATTCTTTTGTGTGTTGTAGTGAAGGTTATTCCATGTTGTAATTAGGAATTTCATGAATTTTGTTACCAATTTTTCATGCCCTAGAAATTGAATTTTAGGAAATTAAAAATTGGATATTTGTGGCTTAATGGTAAAATCATGAATTTATTTTTATGACATATTTTTTTGTAATTTTTGTGAGTTTAATTGAGTTTGTTTGTGGTAAATTCTTGATTATTGTGGTAATGGTGTGAAATTATTCTTGTGATGTTCATCTTGCTAAATTATGGAATTGATCATTTGTTCTTGATATTCATGAACTAAATTTGAAGAGTTAGTCTTGGGTTCATATGATTGATATTCCTAAATTGTTGTTGAGATATCATTGTTCTTGTTGAATTGCTATTTGGCTATTGTTTAATTGTTGTTGAAAAGGGGGTATTGTTGAAATTATTGTTGCAAATAGGGTGTATAGCTTTTGAAGATTGATTCTTGTTGAATAATTGTGTTAATATGGCGAATTTTGGATCAATTGGTAATCCTTGATGCTTGGGGTATTGTTATGTCTATTAGAATGATTTTTTTCACACTGTTATAAGTTTCTACTGACATAGGAATCCCAGGTCCAAGCGCGGTCATTTCCAAAGGTGGTGCTTCAACCTCCACGGCCCCGAACACGGCGGTCGCCGAGCCGCTCGCACTAACACACCGGTCCCTGCCAACTCATATGGCATTTCTTTCCGGGATGCCGATCAGGAGGCCCAGTATCATCATCTAGCCCAACGCCAAATTATAAACACACGATTCTCAAACAACCCTACATTGGATGGACCCGGGCTTCGTACAGATGTGGATTGGATGTTCAATCAGCTTGGGTGGGGCTATTTCATGAATCTAGCCACGCCCACCTACAT
This sequence comes from Rehmannia glutinosa, assembly GCA_016081115.2. Taxonomy (NCBI): domain Eukaryota; kingdom Viridiplantae; phylum Streptophyta; class Magnoliopsida; order Lamiales; family Orobanchaceae; genus Rehmannia; species Rehmannia glutinosa. The sequence continues at coordinate 34,193 of JABTTQ020000352.1, read as the reverse complement.
CCGTCTCATATTAGAATTTCTGAGTTCCTATAACGCTGAGATCACATCGGGCCGACACCCTGAAGAAGGACGTATCACCTTTCGGCTCTTCAACAATGATCACCAACTCACACCGCGTACTTTAATTCTATCTATGATTTGCCCACAAACGGGTTGCGTATAAAGCCATTGGGGTTCCGTGATCGACAATTTTGGCAAGCTATTACGCATGAGCCGAATATAATCCTTCATCATCAAAATACTCATGGATCGTCAATCCTTGCTTCCGTTATATCCATCGGGTGCTCTCAAGCACACTATTTGGCCGGGGCGAAAGCGAAGGGGTCGTCCGCCTTGATGAGCTCTATTTTCTATGGTCTATGGTGAATTCCTCTTTGGTTGACACGGGTTCTTATCTCGCAAAGCATTTTCTCAAAGTGAGCACGAAAAATCGAGGTAAAATCGTCATTGGTGGCCTTATTACTCCTATCGCCACCCATTATGGTTATGACCCCGCAGGACTCGAGCAAGCCCGGGGACCAACCCGGATCGACTTTGAATATTGCATTGCTATGGGAATGATTCAACGGAGCGGTATGGGTTATGCTTTAAGGTTCAAAAATACAGACTACATGCATCCGTTGTCGAACCCTTCTCGCACTTAGGTTTGGGATCCTGGACAATTGGAAGATGATATACCCGCAGGTGATAACCCGATGCATTCCGATTATTCGTACCACCGCCTCGACACGGATGCCTATCAAAGTGAGGAACCAGATATTGATGCTCCCTCGCTTCTCAACCACCAAGGCAACCACCACCACCCATGGATGATACTAGATCTCTTTTCCACGCCATTCGGTTGGAGCAAATGGAGCAAATGAGCTATATTGGATCGCCACGGGAAATGATGACGCAAAGACTATGCTCGAATTGAAGAACAACAACAACAATACTTCATGAATCTTCAACGGCAAAATAACAACAATACAACCAACAACAATCGTATTTTTCCATGATGGATCGTATCCAACAATGGCATATTTCGCAAGGACATTTTTCCACCACCACCACAATGAAGGTCGTATTTTTCTTGTTACATTTTTTTTATGCTTTTAATCCGTCTTGATCACATCTCCTTCTTCACATTGGGGACAATGTGACCCTTGAAGTTGGAGGTGGTGAGATTTATTAGCACATTTGGATAATTTTTTTAGTTTTGTGTGAGATTGTGTTTTTAGTTATTTTGTGGATGTTTTATCTTCTTTTTATGCACTTTTTAAATCTCTTGCAAACAAACATGAGATATTTTTTTTTTACAATTAGATAAGTTGTTTGTGGATTTGTTTTAACCATTTTTCTCCCGAAAAAGTCATCTTTTTGAGAACTCAAATCGCCAAAATGTTTTAAAACCGTGTGACTCTAGTAAAAGGATGAATTTGGCCAAAAGAGTTTAATGTCATGAAAATAGTTTGGATTTTGCTTAAAATTAGATACTTTGTGTCATGATCGTTGGAGAAATCATTATTCGGGTTTATTAAAAAAACAAACTTAAAAAAAATAATAATAAAAAAAAAAAAAAAATTGTTTATATTTTTATAAAAAAGGACAAATCGAGGTTATACTCCTCTGTTTGTTGCTGCTTAGTAACTAGGAGCATTCATGAGCCCCATGTTTGTCTTTTACGTAAAACGGCGGCACAAATATGAGTATGGGACACCACCCAGGAGTTTTTGGAAAGTCATTCAAAATTTAAACCTAGTGGAAGTTTGCCTCAAAAATGTCCTAATTTATAATTATATGCATGAAAAAAAACCCGAGTTTTGGACATCTCCTTTTATCATTGCATTCTTATATTTGGTCTAAGCGAATGATTAACAATTTCGTGATATGACAATCGTGATGATTAAACGATTCCACCATCAAGTCACCCTTTTTTAACAAATTGGTTGACTTGGAAGAATGAATCGATTGGCTCAATTGGGAACAAAAAGGTTAGCGATTTACTTCAATCATGTCGAAATTGTGAAAATAGATACCTCATTTTTGTTTTCAACCCCACTCTTTGTTTTAAAATTGCTTGAGGACAAGCAAAATTTCCAAGTTGGAGGCGGTTTGATAAGTGCATTTTTGTTCACATTTTTATAACTCTTTTTAGATAATTTCTTTAACTTTTTAGTTCATTAATCAATAAATTCAAGAAAAATCACATTGGCTTGTTTTAAATGATGAAGGTAAAGACTTGAAGCAAACTCGTGTGGATTTTGTATGAAAATACGAACAAAAACAAAGTCTAACATTGATCGAAAAGAAGGCAAGAAGACTCAATCTCGTGCAAAACACACCCCTAGTGTGTTGGGAAACATGGCCATGCTTCAAAGGGAAGAAAAACAAGAAAAACAGAAAAACACACCCAGGTCGTGCTTATAAAGCACGGCCGTGTTCACCATGCCGATCATCAAAACACGCCCAAACCATGTTTAAAAGCACACCCTGCCAAAAATCCCAATTGACGAAGAAAACACGGCCAGGTCGTGCTTTTATAAGCACGGACGACCGTGTTTGTCTCCGCCAAAAATCTTTTCTTCTTTTGGCGGATATAATGGAGACTTTTGCTTTTTGACAACCTTTGAGCAACTTTTACACCTCATCTTGCTGCACCAAACTTCATTATCCCCTCAATTGTCATGTGGACACAATGATTCAACCAACTCAATCAATGGAAGTGGAGTATTGTCATGTGAATACAATGATTCAACCAACTCAACCATGAATGTGCACAATGATTCAACTAACAACCATGGAAGTGGAGCATTTGTTAGCATTATTGATGTGTTCATTCACAAAGATGGTGCCTATAAAAGCCAAGAGTTTGAGTTGGGAAATTCATTCATGTAGTATTCATTCACATAGAGATTCATTGTGTATTCACCATTCAATTCAATTTAGACACTTAGAAAATATTCATTGTGTTCAACATTTTAAGTGGAATAGGGATCAAGAGGTCTTGGAGGAGTAAGCTTGTAGCAACATTGGAGAAGAATGCTTTGATCAACATCATCCATCAAGGAAGAAGTCATTGAGATTTTGAGAAAGATAAGTACATCATGTCTACAATACTTAAATCTTCTTGTGTAATTTACTCTTTTGTCAAAATCATGAGTAGCTAAACTCCGAGTGTTTGAATGTAATGAACTCTAGAATGGATTTGTGATTAAGGTTTGTATGTTTTTATTAAAATTCTCATGTCTTGTGTGATTCACTTATATCATGTTTATTTCATTCGAGTTAATATTTCTGTATATTAATTTGATATCTATTCCTCATCGGGTAATCGAGAGATTTATGGTGAGAAAGAACCTATATAAGTGAAAAGAGTTGCATGCAATCCTAGATATAGACAACATAAATCTTCCGGATTAGGGTCAAACCTAATATGGGAATTCACAAATCGTTATAATGCAATTTTGGGGTTTTAACTAGAAAGAGATTTCTGTTAATCAACTTGAGATTAGGAGTTTTTCGCCTTGAGAAAGGGTTTAATTTAAATCGAATTTCTACAAATCCACAAATTATGAGATTTTATTAAAAGAGGTTGGTTTTTGCTTAAGGGCTTTTGGTTGTATTTGTAACTTGGCAAATCACAAAAACATTCTGTAGAGGGATTTACATTCAAACGCATTTGTATCTCTTGATTTCTTCTTTTACAAATCTTCCTTCATTTTCACTATTTATAATTTGTTAATTTAGATTATTTATTTTCCTTTGTCATCAAACAAAAACTCAAAATTATTAGATTAGATAACAAAAAGACGGTAATTATTAGTACTTACAATCCTCGTGGGAATGACACTCGGACTCACTAATCTATACTACAAAATGATAGGTGCACTTGCCTACGGTTTTCTAGAGTAGCTTTTGAGCCATCACTTATTTCAAATGACTCCTATCATATTTCACATTATCTTGAACATTTCCATTTGTAAAGCTTTTGTGAATATCTCATTAATTATTTTTTGTCTCCCAATAGTTGAGGATGAACGGATCGAGGTTTCATAAATAAAATATTTATAATAACGTTGAAATATTTCGTTATATTTAAGTATCCACTTGTTCCGTTTTCCTTTTTGTTTCTTTTAGTTAACAAAATGAGCAAGATAACAGAGAACACGAAACGAAAATTAAGTACACGAAACAAAAATTACGCTTCATTAAACGTGAAAACAAACTTTCACTTCTTACAAAAGTAGAAATGGGGAGACCATGTACCGCATAGAACTGTTCATTAAATGTGAAAATTCACTTCTTACAAAGCATAAATGAAACTCTACATAGAACTAACTAAAAACTAGCACCCATAACTCCACCTCACTCGGTCGGAATCGTAAAAATCTCCCCGGTCATTATTCCGACGGCGATTGCGAGCAACGACGACCATTTGCAACGGCATAGTGCCTCGGCCATGGAACATCCTCCCACGGATGAACCTGGGAAACATGACTCTACCTCTAAACCCATATAATTCCCTCAAAATGATAAGGGCGTTGACTTGTCTTTTGGTGATGGTCGTAATTCTCGGGAATGTTATCAAAGACTTGAGCAATATCATCAACCTCCCTCCAATTGCGCCCATTTAGAGCATTCGTGAACAACTTCAAAGATGTTGAGCGATAGTGAGCTGAATCGTGGCATGGTAGCAAAGTTTTATCAATATAGTAGAATTATTATATGAAAGATATTGCAAAGCAAGTGTAATAATTTTAATCAAGTTTGTTGTTACAAATTAGACCTTTTTCCCTTACCTTTATTTTACTTGTCGTTTCCTCAAATGAAGGATGGGAAACTAAATCATTTGATGATATAAAACTATTATACGATTGTTTCCATTTTTTTAAGAATGCTCTAAGTAAATTCTACTTAGGTTTTTATTAAAAATACTTACACAAAACTTTTTCTCACTATCATTAATTTTCTATAAATTTCTTCGTTAAATTTTTTTCAATAAATATTTTTCAACCTTTTCTTAAAATGCTCTATTAGATATCTTTTCAACATTTTTCAACCATTCTTATAAAATTTCCAATATTTTCTTAGAAATGCGCTACATATCTATCACGATCTTTAAAAAACTTCCTATAACTTCTAACATTTTATTATAAATGCAACATTTTTGTCATTCATGTTTAATCGTATTTCAAATGACTTCAATCATATTTCACATTATCTTGAACATTTCCATTTGTAAAGCTTTTGTGAATATCTCATAATTGTTTTTGGTCTCGTAATAGTTGAGGATGAACGGATCGAGGTTTATTAAATAAAATATTTATAATAACGTTGAAATATTTTGTTATGTTTAAGACAAATGTTCCACTTGTTCCTTTTTCCTTTTTGTTTCTTTTAGTTAACAAAATGAGCAAGATAACAGAGAACACGAAACGAAATTATCGTTCATTAAACGTGAACCAAACTTTCACTTCTTACAAAAGTAGAAATAAGGAACCACGCATCACGCATGAATCGTTAATTAAATGTGAAAATTCACTTCTTACAAAGCATAAATGAAACTCTACATAGAACTAACTAGAAACCAAAGACCCATAACCCAAGCTCATTCAAAGGGGGAATCGAAAAATCTCCCGATCATTCCGACGCGGTTGCGAGCAACGAAAGCGGACCGTTTGCAATAAAGATAGTGGCTCGGCCCTATGGAACATCCTCCCACGGATGAACCTCGGGAACATGACTCATTCTAAACCCATATACTTCCCTCAAAATGATAAGGGCGTTGACTTGTCTTTTGTGATGGCCGTAATTCTCGAGAATGTTATCGCAAAGACTTGAGCAATGTCATCACCTCCTCCCAATTGCGCCCTTTTAGAGCATTCGTGAACAACTTCAATGTTGTGCGGCGTTGAGTAATCGTGGCATGGTAGCGAGTTTTGTGATTTGATTCTTTCTTTTGTTTTCTTTTCTCAAGCAAAGCGTTGGGGAGACGAAGGTTTTTATGGAAAGCGAGGAAAGTTTTGAACAATGTTGGGGGCATGAATGTAATTCTACTTTTCACTTTCACGCTTTATGGAAGGAATCGCGTATCACACTTCACGTGATATACTATATATCACACTCGAATTGAAAATAATTTAAAATTTTATTTGCCTACAATCAATGGCTTATTTAATATATATATATATATATATATAGGGGAGGTTAAAATGAGACCACATATTATAGTGAGACAAAGTGTTGACTCATCTCAACCCTCCATTATCTACATCAATGGCTAAGATAAATATGGGTTAAAATTACATTAAATATTTAATTAATGCAAAATAGGTATAATTGTCAAATTAACTAAGTGGGGACCATCCAAATATGGAATCGATTATTAGGAGAGAGAAAATCCCGAGAAAATTGCACCGAGAGAGAAAAATCACGCATATGCTCGCCATGCAAGATCTCGTACACTTATTATCATATATTTGATGTATACTTTACACTATTTTATTGTATGTTTATCATAATTTTATTGCATATTAAAATGGTCAAACAAAAATATGTGGGGACCATGAATCAAGGAATCGATTATATAGAGAGAGAATCACGCCATTAACATGTGGGGACCGTGGATTAAGTAAATCAATTATAGAGAGAGAAAATCACGCTCATTATTGTGCTGTATATTTAGCATATATTTGATGTACACTTAACACTATTTTGCTGTATGTTTAACATTATTTTACTGCATATTAAAATGGTCAAACAAAAATATGTGGGGACCGTGGATTAAGTAAATCAGTTGTAGAGAGAGAAAATCACGCTCATTATTGTGTTGTATATTTAGCATATATTTAATGTATACTTAACAATATTTTGATGTATGTTTAACATAATTTTACTGCATATTACAATTGTCAAACAAAAATATAAGTATACAACAAAACACATATAAGTGTACAACAAAATACATATAAGTATACAACAAAAAAATAAGTATACAGCAACATAAATACATACATCAAAAATTAACTACTTATATAACAAAACACATCTAAGTATACATCGAAAAACATATAAGTATACAACAATCTTTAGACCCTCGTTTTCTCCACGTCAGCATCGTCTTCTTCACCAATCCATTGCTGTTAATTTTTGCACATAGAAACATAATTTTTTTTGTGTAATTTATTTGTGGAGACCGGAAGATTCAGAAACTGGAAGTTTTTATCTGCAATTAAATCATGAGGACTCAATTACATCTGCTCTGAAATCTGAGGGGTCATTAGCGCTTTTTTCGAAACCACCATTGAAGGTGATGGGGAAGCTCTCACACGCATCTGGAGATCTTCACGCTCTTAGAGATTCCAAAAGGAGACCGCGACAGACATCAACTCCGAAAGAGCCGCCGGAGAGCCTTGACGAAGGGGTTGCAACGGCATGCTTGCTTGCCGCAGCGGCCATGCGGTGGTAAGGTCATTGTTCTCTTGACTTGAGCCAAGACTTGTTCCGATTGCATCTCGTAGCGTTTGTTGTGGCCTCGTTTGTTTTCGCCAAATCTCTCCATACTTGGTTTTCTACGCACGAGATTTCACTCTTTCCTCCAGCGTCGATTTAGTTTCCGATCTTCTCGATTTCGTCTTCTTTCACCTTCGATTTCTTCATTATGTTTTGCTCCATCGTTCTTTGCACTCTCCGAATATCTCTTTCGCCTCTCTTCAACTTCCAATCTCAATTTCTCCATCTGTTTCATTAATCGCAATACTAACAAATCGTACATTCATTGAAGGAGATAACAAATTATCAATTACGAAAATATTTAATGATAGTTTACGTACATATTGTGCGATGAAACGATCGATTTCCATTTATGGCGACAAAACCGACAAAAAAGCTTGGCCACGGGTTTTGGGGGAAGATGAAACCAGATATTTAGTTACCAAATTAAATGATATTATGTAATTGTGTAATTACAATCCCGCCTCTTTTCGATTTAAAATAAAACAAAAATGATTATTAAATTGGGTAAATCCCAACCATCTAAAATTACAGATTTGTGGTCGAATTAGTCCACACTGTCTCACTCTAATTATGTGGTCTCATTTGATCATATTCCTATATATATAATATTCATTTAATATATATAATATATTATAATATGTAGTAATACAACTCATCTGTCACTGCAGGTGCTAATCTAATAAACAAAATACCACTTTTCTATTTATGTAACAAGTACTCTCTATTAGGATCTAATTTGTAAAATAAAACTAAAGTGCTATAAATAATCACTTGAGGCTTGTATTTAATTATCTAACAAATACTCCCACTTATGATCCAATTTGTAATACAGAAATAAATGTGAATGGGGTATTTGTAATTTTGAGAGATAATTTATTTTTTTAAGTTAAGTTAAATCTCATTGGTGGTTTTATAATTATCCCATTCTATTATTACTGTTATTGTTGTTATTACTATTATCATTATTAGTTCAAATTAACGGCATCGTCGATTTGCTTAAAGATATTAGACATTTGGTGGAGGACTCTCTAACTACATAATGGAAAACTAAAACGGGCAGCTAGATTACATTTGGGGGATGGAGCATACTTGTGCTATTTACCTGGAGAATTTGGTTGTCGTCAGACACCATCCGAACACTCGGTCGGTTCGTGCACATCCCGTGGTTTACCTTGGTGGCGCGATGAGTGGGCGAGCAAGCTAGCTGTCGCCCCGAGGCGTAGTCAATGTTAGGCAATGGAAGGCGAGCTTATCAAACAAAAAAAAAAAAAAAAAAGGGGGCGGGATAAGATAATTTCACTAAAGAGAATTTAAAATACAAAAATTATTTTTCGTTTTCTATTTCTATTCTTTTAAGTATATATTTGAGTACCGAGCCTATTATAAAATTAATACCATATATATGTTAGTGATAATTTCCCAAATACACAAAACTATTTTTTATCATTTCCCACGTTTCCCATAAAAATACTCTATCTTACACAAAAAAAGAGGTGTTTTTACATCTTTACCCTTACTTAACTCAGCATCATAGTTAACTTTGTTCCATCTCTCTCTTCAACACACATTTATTATTTATTTATTATTTTGGCTTCCAATTTGTAATACAGAAGTAAATGTTAGTACTTATGTAAATTTTGGTGTAGATTATGAACCTTGCGGGGGCATCGAACCATCGGGACGAGGTGATGGAGATGGATAACCGCCAACTTCGGGGTGAGGTGAAGAACGTAACCTCAAGGGGCGCTATCCGACATGAGAGCCATATGTATGATTTGACCAAGAAGTATGATTGGGCAAAATATCAGCTTGAGCACGAGGAGAAGATGGGCGAGGTGTTTCTTCAGTCTTCTGCTGGCACACAGTTGCTAGCCAGGGAGATGTCCGACTCAGTGGAGACTTATAGGGCTTCCACGGATTATCGCTCAGAGTTGTTGAGAGAGGCAGTTCGCCATTGCCGGAAGCTGATGAGGAAGAGCAGAAAGGCCTCCAGCGGGGTGATAGGAATCTTGGATTGTACTGTATCTGACTAGGAGAAGAAAAGAGAGATTGGGGCTTTAATTTGCAGGATCTTCCTAAGGGAGCCGATGGTGACAACGATGGAGAAGAGACTGGTGCTGGTACTGCAGAGGAGACGGAGCCCCCCATAATTGAGTAGTGATAGTTTTTTGTTAAAGCTTCCTTAATTAGGTATGCCATCTTGATCTAGTATTTCCCAGCTACTAGGGCAGTCATATCGAGACAAAGGGTTCAAGTTAGACCGTATCATGGACCCATCATGCTGGCTTTCTAGGTTTTGATGGAGTAAGATCTTCAAGTCGACCGTTAACATCAATTTATAGGCTAAAATCCGCGTGGCATAGCTAATGCATATCAATAACAATATCCAATAACAATTATGGTAAGCATTTAAAAAAAGAAAATATAAGCGTAGTTTATTTTTTATTCAGATATTATTTATCGATTCTAGTTTAGGCTTCGGCAAGTTATTAATTATTGTTAAGATCACCTAAAGAAATTAATAATTTGAATTTTTGTTTTACAGGAATTAGGTTGGGGTCCAGTCCATTTACATGGACATGTAGGTAAGATGCTTTTCTGGTAAGATGATAAAAATAAGTAAAAAAATCCCAAATTTTATCCCTCTTAAATTTTGTGACAGTTTAAATGATCTCAATACAAATCAGTACCACTTTACAAAATTTTTCCCAAAAAAAAAAAGATGCAAAAATTAAAAATGAAAACACCAATGGTTTGTCCACTGCTACTAGGGAAGAATGGATTTCGATTTTCAACCTCATAATCAGCACAGGTCGTACCATGATACAAACAAACCAAAGTTTATCAAAAGGGAAATTTTGCCAACACTGATTTAAACAAAATGTTTCATTCTGCTGCTTTTCTACATGCATACTCAAACTCTTAAACACTCACCCCCTCTAAATTCCCAATTCTACCCCTCTACATCAAATTTGATCCTTTTCTAATGGACCAAAAATAATTATTAACTTATAACATGCAATATAATATATTTGATTTCTTGAAAGACTATAAAAGGTTTGATGTTTTCTGAAAAAGAGAAACATTGGAAGTGTCTGGAAAGAAAATGAACTCATAAATAATGTTTTACATAATTAAAATTAATGAAAGAGATTGTTAATTAGAAATAGAAATTTAGTTTAGATATTCTAATTTTATGTTTGTACAAATTATATAATTATGTTTTGGGGCTTTTTAGTAATTTTAGTCATTTTCTATTCCTTTCTCTGGTTTGTTAGAGTTGGATACAAGACTCCCTCACGTTTTCTCACCTGCAAAGCTTCTTTATATTTTCTACTATTTTGTTTGCCATTAAAGTTGGGCCCCACCAACTGTCAACACCTATACTAGCCTTGATAATGGGTGCTCTTAAGGAAATAGACCAACTCCCCAACGATGACTTTGATCGCAATCGCACCTTAACATTATGGTTGAACTCGACTATCATTAAAATAACTCAATAAGGGATTGGAGTTTGAGATTAGGACCATCCCTGAAAATAATATATAAATATTAACTTATAACATGCAAAAATAATATATAAATATATTTTTTTAATTTCACATAATTATTATATTTTGGAAGATTATTATGTTGGAGGAGGAGGATTATCTCATGCAAAAATAATATATAAATATATTTTTTTAATTTCACATAATTATTATATTTTGGAAGATTATTATGTTGTAGGAGGATTATCTCAATTTTAGAAGAAAATGGGTTATTTAGAAATTGGAAGTTGGAAGATGAATTGTTTTTCTTTATAGGAGAGAGAGAGGTTATTTATGCTAAGAAACATATATAAGAGAGTTTTGGGTGGAGAAATATTTGTTTGTATTGATTCTTCTCAAATTTTGGCTTGTTACAAAATGATCAAGACACCCTATTTATACTAAGACAACTTCCTAACCAATGACTATGATTTATTTGATCTAATGACTATAATTCATTCACTAGAATCATCCTCTAAAAAGTATCTACTTTCCTATAATTCTACAAACTTTTCTACAAATAATATCTAAAATATTTTCATAAGACTTTTCTAGATAAATTCTAACCCTACTACTTGGTTTGGGTTCTTATTTTTTTTTTTCTTTTATCTCAAAACTTTTTTCCAAGCCCAATATTATTTGGGCTAAATCAAGTTTATTTCAACAAATAAAACATTGGATGTTCTCTGAAAAAGGGAAACATTTATTGAATTGTTTGGAAAGAAAATGAACTTATGAAAAGGTTTACGTAATTAATATTAATGAAATAGATTGTTAATGTATGTTAAGAACAAATTAGGGGCATCTCATCAAATCTCTAGGATTTGTACAGTTTTATGATTTCTATTTTTTACTGGTTATTTGTCGATAATATCCTATAATAGGTTCACAATAAATTGTATTAGATTTTTGAATGTAACGGATTAAATGAAATTAACGAAATCACTCGTCGATGAATCAAATTTCACCAATGGAATGAGATATAACTTTAAAAATTTAATTATATATTTCTATATTACCAAATTCAACTTTTGACATGAATCAGTATTACATTAACATTTATTATTATTGTTATTATTATTATTATTATTTTGCAAGATTAATTCACACGGAATGTTTTTGTATAACTTGTAGGGCTAAAATTTGGAAAATTGAATGCAATGAAGTCCTCCAAAATCTAATCGGAGAGGAAAAGGGGTAAAATCTGTTAGGTGGCAACCCCACTAAACAATTAGTAAAAAACGAGTGGCTAATTTTTTTAAAGGTTGGCAGTTAACTGAAGGATGACAATTACAAATTGAACTTGTATTCTCTCGAGGGTGGAACTACTCTCCCTTAATTTGCCTATAAAATGGGCTTATGGGTTGCAGGGAGAAGATATGGCAAGCAAGTAATGAGCTTGGTCATCCAACCGGGTGAAGAGGAAAAATGAGTGTACATAACTGTGGAGATCAATTTTGGTGAGTCAAATTGTGATATGTGCGTGGAAATACTTGGGGTATTTTTCTCTCGGGTAACATAAAAGGATTGGGGAAAGTGTTCTTTGATAGCTAGTAAAGTGGTTGTACAAGAGTCTTTTATTCTTGGGTTTGGACCATAAAACTCAAGGGGTGTATTTTCTTGTACTGGAAAATTCTTTATTAGTAAATAACGGAAATTCGTGGACGTAGGTGGGTTTTTTTGAACCACGAAAATCATTGTGTGCATTTTATTTTCTATCAGTGTCATTTATTTTTGTCATCATCTTGTTGGTGTGATTTGTTGGGTATTCAGGATACATCAAATATCGGATCACGACACGCCTCCGTTGCGCCCAACAAGTGGTATCAGAGCTAATTGGTAACACGGGCAATGTAGAAAATTGAGATTTGATTTTATCGGGCGAACACTATGGCAGTGACAAATCAATTCAAGGTGCAACAATTTGACAGCAAAGGAAATTTCATTCCTTGGTAATAAATAGTGAAGGATTTCCTAGTTCAACAGGGTCTGGCAATGGCGTTGAAGAAAAATGAGGAAAGTTGACGATATGGAAGGTGCACAGGGGTAACTGGATTAACGGGAAAGTTGGTGTAAAGGTTGAGGAAGAAGATAAAGCCCTTTTACTTCTTACCTCTATCCCGGATTCATATGATAGTCTGAAGACGACTTTGATGTACGGGAAAGACACATTGGACTTGGAACATATATAAAAGCACTGGTGTTGTCCCATAAAAAAAGGCAAACCAGGAGGAGGGACACGAATCTGCTTTGGTTGCTCAGAAAATGAATCAGAAATGGGAGAAAATCTGGCGGTGGATCTATGACCAGCAGGTCAGATTCAAGGACCAGGGAAAGGGTATTGTATGCTATCGTTATCATAAAGAGAGTCACTTTAAAAGGAATTCTCCTCGGAGAAATAAGGACGATGTCGGTCATGATGGCGGTGGTGATGCGGTGATAGCTGTGGAAGATAGAGATATCTCACATTCTCCACAAGGATAGATACTTCTTCTCGAGATTGATAGATTTTTAGATTCGGGATGTGTAATGCATGTGTACTCCATAAATGATTATTTTGATTTACTTCAATTATGGAGGGCATGGACTTTGTTCTCAGGTGATAGTTCTACTTGTAGAATCATGGGATTGGAGTGGTGAAAATCAAAATGGGTGATGGAGTGGACCGTCCTTTGGGTGGTGTGGTCTATGTCCGAAAGATGCGGATGAATCTAATTTTCTAGTGCCAAGTGGATTCCAAAAGCTTTGATATCCAGCTGGAAGTGGAGTCCTAAAAGTCACACGTGGCGGAAGGGTCCTAAGGGTGAGAGAGAAGTTTCGAAATTTGTATTATCTGGTGACCTCAAAAGATTACTGGAAGTGGTAGCGTGCCAGAAGACTTCCGGGGAGCAGGCGAGTGTGAGAGAAATCCTACTGGGCGAGAGGATGTATTAAGGTCGTTCCTCTCGGCAGCCAGCTAGTGGTATTGAATGGACTGCATGTGTGAATTGGCCTATTGAATCATGTGGAGTTAGGACCTTACTGATTCGGCATGTGCAGAGAACTGAAGGCCAATGGTATTTGATGTTCTGGTTTGTGTGTAATATTATTTTGTGGTGCAGGTGAAGATTGTTAGGTGGCAACCCCACTAAATAATTAGTCAAAAATGAGTGGCTAATTATTTCAAAGGTTGGCAGTTAACTGAAGGATGACAATTACAAATTGAACTTGTATTCTCTTGAGGGTGGAACTATTCTCCCTTAATTTGCCTATAAAAAGGGCTTATGGGTTGCAGGGAGAAGATATGGCAAGCAAGTAATGGGCTTGGCCATCCAACCGGGTGGAGAGGAAAAATGAGTGTATACAACTGAGGAAATCAATTTGGGTGAATCAAATTGTGATAGGTGCGGGAAAACACTCGGAGTATTTTTCTCTCGGGTAACACAAAAGGGTTGGGGAGAGTGTTCTTTGATAGCTAGTAAAGTGGTTGTACAATAGTCTTTTATTCTTGAGTTTGGACCATAAAACTCAATGAGTGTATTTTCTTGTACTGGAAAATTCTTTATTAGTAAAGAACAGAAACTCTGTTGGAAATAGGCGGATTTTGCCGAACCACGTAAAATCATTGTGTGTATTTTATTTTCTGTCTGTGTCATTTATTTTTGCCATTATCTTGTTGATGTGATCTGTTGGGTATTCCAGATAAATCAATTTTGAATCACGTCCACGCCTCGATTCGCGCCCAACAAAATCTTGCATAAGTGTCAAACAAATGAGTCATGTACAAACTGTAAACAATATTTTTAATAGAAACTATTTCGACATGGGATATGAAATGAAGAGTTGGGCTTCAAAATGAAAGATGGGCTTATTTGATGGAATTAAAAGCTAAAAAAAACATATTGAGCTTTAATCCTTAAAGTTGGGCTTTAATTTTCTCGATTTGGGCGCACTCGTCCTCTGGCCATTGGTGTGGTCCTGGCAAAAAATGTTCTAAAATCCCACTGCGCCACCAAGCGCCCGGATTTTTGCCTAATGGGCCAGCCTAGACGGTCCTAGGATTAAGCGGGGCCTAGGCGGGCTAGGTGGGGTCTAGGCGGGATCTATATGTGTCTTTTTCCTGAAACCTAACAACACGATTCCGATTAGTGAAAGTAGCACCGACGACTCCAGAGTTCAGTTTAAGTGAAACTAAATATATATAATTTTTTCATAATAAAAAATAAACAAAATTTTAGGGTCCTGGAAATCTTCGCATTGATAACTTGATATTATATGAATCAATGTAATATTTGTTAAAGCATTGAATTACTTTAAAGTTTAAATATCGATTTGTTCAAAAACAGTTTAAATATCATTTATAGATTGCACATTATGTATTATAGAATTATACATAAAATTGTATATATATTTAAGGCTTCGCTTAGGTCCCGCCTAGGCCTCCTAGGCGCTAGGCCCTTGGCGCCGCTAGGCTAGCGCCTAGTGCTTTTTAGAACACTGTCTGACAGTAGAGATGTCAATAAGAGCCAGGCCCTGAAGGCCGACCCTAACCCGACCCTAAAAATCTATGGGCTAGGCCTATATTTCATAGGCTCTTATAACATGAGGGCTTTTTAGCCCGACCCTAATTGGCCCTAAGGCCGTCTAGGGTTAGGGCAAGGCTAGCCCTTAGAGCTTTTTTCCTTATAAGTTTTTAGTATTTTATATGTTTATATTCAAAATTTATGCTTGCAATACTATTAATCCATTATTTGGTCTCATTTATGAGTTACCATTTATCTTGGCAAATTATCAAATTTGATCTTTGATCTCATTTATAATATAGTCTTAATACTTAGTAAATACAAAATTAAATTTGGTATGTAATTAGTAATGATTATTTAGTACGTTAATGATTATAAATAACTAAAATATATTTTGTAGACTATGTGATTACTAAAATAAAAATGACAAATTTTGAATATTTTAATCCAATGGAATCTAAGAATTACATGACTTATTTTTATAAACTAAGAAATTCGCAAGTTAATTTTTCCATCATGATGTAATGTTTTAATTTAGACGGAATAATTCGCAAGTTAATTTTTCAAGCCCTTGTGAGTTCAGGGCTTTTTAGTCGTTGCCCTTAAGGGTTAGGGCCTCTTAGGGCTAGGGCAGAGCCGGGACGGGCCGACCCTTATTGACATCTCTATATGGCAGCATGTCTCATCCTTACCTCGTACCGCTCCACCAATCATCTCCCTGATCAAGGGTCCCCGCTCCATGAAACTTGCAAGTTCTTAACTCCACCACCACAAGACGTGAATATATTTTTTGATGGCGCCATTTCAGTTGCTAGGGATTGTGCAGGCATTTGTGTTTCTGCTCGGGACGAAAATGGTTCTTTCATGCAGGGTTATGCTAGATAGTTTCGTAGTATTTTTAATCCTCAAACAATAGAAGCTCTAGTACTCCGGGAAGCTCTATCACTAACTCTATCTCTCAACTGCTCCAATATCTCGTTTTTAGGAGACTCCGTCGTAGTCACCAAAGCAGCTAAGGACGTCAATATGGTTTCATCTCATATTGATCCCATCATCTTGGTCAATATGGAATTAAAAGCTATAGAAACATATTGAGCTTTAATCCTTAATGATAAATCCTCTTTCGTGAGATTTCAAAAATCCGACTCGATCCTCAGCTAGCCTACATAAGACTTACCGGAGAGAATTCTGGCGTAAGCACTCTGACGATCAAGTCAGTAAAGGGAGAAAGGAGTATATAAAAAGTGTGTAAGATTTAAAAGTTGAATATAAGTGTAGAATCATGAAGCCTTTTTTCTCACTTCACTCCTCCTTTTATAACCAACCTATTTTGTCCATGGTGTCAATGTGGCAGCCCTGGATTGGAGGTCAAAGATAAGTGCAAACCCGTGCAGTCGGCCAAAAGAATATGTCACATCGGGTCTCCCTAAAGGATATTTAATGCTTGTCGGGTCCTCCCTAAAGGATATTTAATTAATGCTCATAGGTCCAACCTGGTATTTAGTAACTTTAGTCAGGTTGGCTATTCTCGATACTTGGTTTCGAATACTTCTCCTCTATGCTTATTAACTATGTGTTAGGTTGGTTGTACTTTTCAGTAACTATTGGTCAGCTCGAACATACTTTTTAGTAATTCTTTGTCAGGTCGACCAGGGCTTTTAGTAACTCAATGTCAGGTCAACCATATCTCTTAGTAACTCTCTGTCAGGTCGACCATATATCTTAGTAACCCTCTCCTAGTCGATCATATCTCTTAGTAACTCTCTGTCAGGTCGATCATATCTCTTAGTAACTCATTGTCAGGTACACCATATCTCTTAGTAACTCTGTTAAGTCGACCATATCTTTTAGTTACCTTCTGTCAGGTCGTCCATGTCTCTTAGTAACTCTCCAGGTCGGCCGCTTCAAAGACTTGCTTTCCTATTTCCCTCTAATAATTATTTTAGGAGGTTGACCTTCTCAAGACCTATTCTAGATAGATCTTCCTCTCATTTTACTTAATCTTTGGTTTGATCACGTCAGATCTGGACTTTAATCAATTTCGTTACATGGTCAGGTCTACTTTCATAGCTTAGCTTGAATTGTTCCTATCCATACTTTTGACCAGATCTAACCTCAAGCATGTCGAATCAACTAGACCCCCTGCTATTCTAGTTTAAGCGTAGATTTAAACTTGGGGAGTATGAAATGTCGTGTCTCCTTTCAAGATACCGAATCAACTAGTCCCCTACTCTCCTAGTTTCAGGTGTAGATCTAATCTTGGTAAGTATGAAATGTCGGGTCTCCCATGAGCATGTCGGATCAATTAGTCCCCCTACTCTCCTAGTTTGAGTATAGATCTAAACTTGGGGAGTATGAAATGTCAGGTCTCTTTCAAGCATGTCGAATCAACTAGTCCCCATACTCTCCTAGTTTGAGCGTAGATCTAGATTGGGGGAATATAATATGCCATGTGTCCCTCCAGTGTGCCGAATTGCTGGGGAGCCTTTTAAATGTCAGATCTCCCTGAGTGGGTTGACTAAAGGGCGGTTATTTTTTAATTTCAAATGCCTCTTCGATTCCCGCGCCCGACTGATGCATTTATACACTCGTCTAATCAAACATCTCTTCATTCTCTCTCCTCTCTCCAACCATTGATTCATCTTCTATCCAACATTACACATTTCTTGACCCTTCATCTTCCTTACCTACCTCTATAAATACCCCCATCTTACCATTTGGGCTTCTTCATTCCGCCATTTTCGCCCCTCAAGCTCCATGTATCTTCAAGCATTTTTGCTATATCTCAAGCAAAAATTTTATAACAATCTTAATTCCCCAATTGGAGTTTTCATGGCCAGTCGATCAAGTAAGTCTTGACTTTTCTTTACCTCTTCCATTATTCCTCTTTTACATATTTTTTTTTCACATATATACATATGTATACGCATTCTTTGAATGTTATGTTCTATCCCGTGCATTTTTCCTCCCCTTGCTCGAACCACGATCTTCTTGAATTTTTGACCCATTTTCCTCCCTTGTTAGAATGGCCTCATCTAGTAATAACCCAACTCGGCCCAACATTTATAGCACCCTTTCAGAGGGTAGTCTAAACAATATCCGAATCAATGTTGGTATTCCTAGTTCTTAAGAATTGCGCCTCCCTGGGCCTACTGACGTCCCTTACAACCTTCTCTCAGGCTTGGTTACATTCTTTGTAGAACAACTTGAGGTCGGGATGTGTTCCCAATTCCAGACCTGTTCTGCCGAATCTCACAGAGCATTGGTATCCCATTAAGTCAACTAGTCCCTAACTTTATTAGATTAATGGTTACCTTTGCTATGATAATAAAACACTCTCAGGAAGATCCCACCCCTCATCTCTGGAGGACCTACTACCAGGCTAAGACCTCCATTACTCCCGGTTTCTTTTATTTTACAAGTCGGGGTCTAGCCAAGTTCATTGATGACACCCCATCCTCTAATAAAAATTGGAAGAAAAGATTTTCTATATTTCTTCCCCTCGACCCTGATCTTTCTCCCACACGTTGGGTAGATGACCTGCCCCATCAGGGCCGGGGTACTAAACCCACTCCTGCCACTTTAGCCTTAGCTAGACGATTATCAGTACCCAATACCATGCCTAGCTCCTGGTCCATGCTATTATAATTTCACCTGAGCCCCAAAGACGATAAACATGCCTTAGGATATATCTAGGTATACTTTAACTTAATAAGTATGGTTATTCTACGTTTCTCCACATATATATGTGTCTCAAGAGTAAAAGTGCATTGGAGAATAACAGTGGCTATTTTGGTGTATACTTAGCAGTGTTTTTTTTAGAAGCTTTTGTAATGGTTGTCCAAGTCAGATGTGGCCTCTAAGCAAGTTCATGGCACTTGGAAAGTGAGAATAGCTTATGTATGTCACTATTGGTATATATTAGTGGAGTTCCAGTTTTTGTTGTTTGCAATTTGAAATGCAAGACTTTTGAAATATCTTAGCATATTAATGGTTCATTAGTCATATCTGTTTTAGCTCATCTATTCTTTTTATGATCCAGGTCAGTTTGGAAAGCAGCTGGGGGCAAAAAGGAATTGTTCACTAAACAACTTCTAATGAATTTGAATATGATGAAAAAGAGAATGAAACATGGAATCGACCGTGTAAGTCCAAGTGGCTACGGTAATCTAAGGGGGTGAATAGATTATCTCCATCTTTTTCGATTATGCCGTCTTTTTTAACCAAATACGCCAAGACAATAATAAAGGTGCGGAATGTAAATAACACACGCCGATTTATAGTAGTTCAACCCACCTAGGGCCTAATCTACTACCACCCCAAAGATATCCGGGATGGGTTTTGAAAAAGAAAAAGAATTTTATTAATTACCACAATTAATACAAATTCAACTTACAACACCTTGAAGAGTACCACACTCTTCTTCAACACCACCTTGGGAGATTACCACAATCTTCCTTCAACATACTTATGAAGATCACCACAATCTTCGATATTTCTTCAAACACCTTAAGAGCACCACACTCTTGAAACACCTATCACTTAGATCACCCAAGTGTATTCTTACCACAAGAATACTCACAAGGATGTCTTGTGTTGGATGATAACCAAAATCAAGATTACAACTCAATAAATGATATTACAATTTGAGTGCAAGTGTAATAAAAAATGAAAGCCTAGACCTCAAGAATGTGAAAGTGATAAGCTAGGCAAATTACAACAAGAATAATACAATAAATGACCAATGTGTTTGTTTGAGTGTATCTTGTTGTATTGTATTTCAATTGTTGTCTTGGTTGCTCCAAAACTTCCTCTATTTATAGAAGATGATTGATCATGTATAGGCTCCTCTTGGGGATTGAAAATCTACAGAAAAATGCAATTAAAATCAAGAATATAGCTGTTAGAAATCAATCCCACAATTTAAGGAAAGTTGGTCTCTTTTGCACGGCCGAATTTGTCATCAAAACCTTAGGGCGATCGGTCGCGCACAAATAGACGTTTGAGAATAAGAACATACATTTACACATGGCGACCGGTCGACGGGGTCCGACCGTCGACCACATGTGCCACTGCTCGACCTCCCTAAAAATCAAGTCGAGCGTTCGCTTCAAAAAACCAAACCCAGTACTGGGCGATAAGGGTGTCGACCGGTCCGACCTCTCTCAATTATGCTCCCGTCGCGCATTTTCTATTTCAAAACACATCTCCAGGCAATGGTTGCCCTATAGGCGACCGGTCCAACGCGAAACGAAAGTGTTGTCCAATTTTAAGCGAAAATAAACTTCAAGAAATACTTGAAAAAATGGAAAAAACATTTTAAGACAATCGAAAGTATTTGGACAACATTTAAAAATATTGTTTTGGTGTAAAAACAAAATCATCAAAATCATGATAGAAACATATATCAAACAATCTCCCTTTTTGATGATTACAAACCAAAATAATTTTAGAAATATTGAGAGATCGAATTTTTAAAATCAAAAACGATTTTCCGGTGAAAACATTTAACCGTTTAGAAGCGACCAAATTTCAAAAATAAAAAGCAACCAAATAAGGAGAAAATATTTTCCAAATATTAGCACAAGCTCCCCTATCAACAAGCACATCAAGAATAAGAAACAAGTAATCAACCAAAAGCTAAAAGCTTGGCTTTTACATATAGCGCTTTTAAGTATCAAGAGCTTATAAGCTCCCCACAACAAAACATCATTAGTCATGAAAAAGAGTCCATAATACATCAAATGGACTAAATATAATCCATAGCTTTTGGATTTTAGGAGCCATAGATTATAGCTTCTTTTGCTAGCTTTTATGAGCTAATGAGCTTCTAACCTGTTTCCCTTTGGAATCATCAAAAGAATGTTAGCACGATAGAAACATCATGTACCCATATCAAAGTGCGCAATTTATCAAGCTATTGATCATTAAGCTTAGAATTCCAAAAGCAAGGAAAAGAGTTAATACCATTTGTAAAAAATATGTAAAAGCTCATTTGATAAGTAAAATATGATCTCAACATATATATGGAACTTTGAAAATAAGAGAATCATGTAGGTGATGAATTTTTCAAAGAAGCATTTTGTCAAACACTTGGGCATTAAAATTTGAGGAAGATGTATATAGCCCTTGTAAAAGATATTAAGCCAAGTTTTTCATCACCAAAAGCAATTTTACAACATATATCCAACAACAAATAAGAAGCTCATCAATATAAATTCTCAAGGGTTCAACCCAATTGAGATAATTCTTGCAGAAAGGATCAAGGCATTACGAATGCCATCAAGTAAAAATTTAAAATCCATCAAGTAGTTCATATCATACATCACGCAAATAAATATAAGACATTACAAATGTCCCAAATTATCCATCTAAACAAAATGATCAAGGCATCACAAATGCTTTTAAGCAAAAATTAAAAGAAGCACTTTTACCATCAAGTACTTCATACCAATTATCAAACAATGCAAGACTAGAGTATTTTTACCATCAAATACTCCATCAAGGCCAATACCACAACAATCAAAAGCTACTAGCATTCTTGCTAGTTCATCCCTTTAAGAAAAACAGTAAATCTCATTAGTGCAATATAGTTGTACAAGATAGTTCATAGAAATTCAATACATCAAAGACAAGGTAAAAAATTGCAAAAACAATAAGATACACACGGGGTAGGGACATCAATCCTCATCCGAAGAGAAGCAAGCCGCAGAGAGAAGCTTTTTGATGAATTTCTTAAATTTCCCCATTTTGCTCTTCAATTTTGCGTTTTCTTCCTTCACTTCCTGAGTCTTTTCTAAGAGATGCAACATCTCTAAATGTCTCTCTTTCCACCTTTTCCATTCTCTCTTTCGACTCAAATCCTCAACATCCTGGTTCATTTTTATTTTCTCCATCGTCTCCTTCATTATAGTCCTCTTCTTCATTCCCTACATTCTCTTTCTTCCCCATCTTCTTGTTCCTCTTCTTGTTCTTCTTCATTACCCCATCCATCAATGTTTTCAACCTCATTGTCATTAAAAAAAAAATCATCCTCGGGTTGTCTTGGATTGATGGGAACCCGTGGTAAAGTTCGTCGCATTCTTACCATTTGTAGAATGTTGTCATTATCATAATCATTGTGATGAATTTCAGTGTTCATCTCATTTTCCTGGTAGCCTTGATAGGTATAGTAGTCGACAAATCAAATTTCCCAAAGTATATTTCTTCTTAGTGAGCCTTCTTGATTCGACAAACAATACACAAATATAGCCGCATAATTTACCCTTTCTTTCCTGGATAATCTTATAGGTAAGAAAAAGTTATAGATTACTCGGAAGTTTCACTTTTTACCACATACACAATAGGAGCAAATAATAGACACAATACGATAATTTGGCGGTATTGCCGAGAAAGTTACTTCAGAAACACTCCTAAAAATATTTTCACCTCATCTAGTGAAACACCAAAACGATCATCATCCCAATGAGTGCAATCCACATTAATAACTCCATCATTCTAAGACATTAAAATGATTACAAATATTGGCCAATGTCCACGAAAAATACCTACCATTAACGAATGTGTGAAGTTCCAAAGGATTATCTTCCGTAGCATCAACAATCCACATATTTGCATAAAAAGTTTTATAAGCTCGTCATCATAATGCAAACACGGATTATCCCATAATGATACCCAACCTTGAATTTCAAAGTAAGCCCTAATTTCTGGATATTCATCATGAAATGCTAAAATCGAACCATACGAGTGCAAGCAATTTTCTTGTCATTCAATCCAATATTTTCATAATGCTCCTCCGCAAGTTTATTCAAAAATCGAAATCTATTAGCTCTAGAGGAGGCTCGGAAAGAAGTGATAACTTACTTGAATCCCAATGAATATTCGATTTTGAAATCCCTCTCAATTCAACAATCTCCTCTTCCGTAAGTCGATTTTGATTATCTCCTTCCTGAATATCATCTTGTTGGGGTTGGAGGAAGATTCTCCCTTTGCTTTCTTCTCCTCTTTTGAGGATTTCGTCCGGTGAATTGACGGGGTGCCATGAAAACAAGATGAATTTGAGTGATATAAACTCACTGGATGGAACAATTTGAGAAGTAATGAGGATTTTGTGAGAATTTTGGAGTGAGAGAGATCTAGGGTTCAAGTTTTTAAAAGAGGAATGAAAAGAAACAGTCCCCTGTTTCAAATAAAACCTTCTGCCCGTTGTACTTACCCAACCGACCGGCGACGGGGTCGGCCGACCTTGACCACTGGTCGACCGCACCGCTTCTCCCTGGGTACCAGTTTTTTCAAAAAAACAATGCAATTTGAACCCCAAATGTTTTAAAAATGTGCAAACGTGCAATCATGGAATAAATCCAATATATGCGAGTCATAAAATTAAACTCGAATAGAAGCGGGATTTTACGAGTAGTGCCCTTTTGAAAACAAATTCACAAAATCATTTGGTGGCACTAAAGGGGATGAAATGAAATGGTTTGAAAGAGAAGTGCATACTCATGACATGAACAAAATATCGAGTTCTAAACATAATACGAGTGAACGTGCCTCGATGGTTTAAGAATCTCTTGATGAAGTAATAGCTAATGAATGAGATATATATATATATATATATATATCCTACACAAATCTTTAAACAAATCTTGCACAAGACATAATAGTACAAGTGTAGGCCAAGCAATAAGAGATATCACACAAATGCTAATGCTAGAAATCCATAAAAACACAAAAGTCTAAGTAAGTCCATAACATGTAAGGTCTCATTTTCAAAGGATTTTAAAAACACAAAAATATATATAGAAGACCTTAAAAAAGTTTGAAAACTCATTTTGCAATTAAGGCACAAATAAAAACATGCATACTAAAATAAAATGCATATATAAGTAGGAAGATACAGTTTACCAATGTCACCATTTCCATGGGTTGTGTCGTTCTCCTATTGTCTATGATATCTTCCCCTTTGAAAATCGTCTTGTTGATAATGATTTCTCCAATTGCTCTATTTCCAAGCTTTGTGTCCTTCCCATTTTGATAATGTCTTTCTCTTGGAAATTCATTGTGGTGTTGTTTTCTCCTTTGATCAAATGAAATGGTCATTTGATGTTTTCTTGGCGGTATGAATTTTCTTCGATTATTATTCAGCCGGGTACCTAATATGACATTATTTTGTGGTACCCTCAAGTGTTTGGGTGCTTTGGGATTAGCTTTGAGGCTTTTAGGTCTTCAACAATAATTGGAGCTATTTCTAGCCCGACAAGTATTTATGGCGTGTCCCTTCTTACCACAATAAAAACAAGTAATAACACTAACATGCATAGGAGCTCGATTCTTTTTCATATGATTACCAATATTAAGCTTATGATCAAGTTCACTATTCAAATTATCAAAACCATGAACATTCACAACATTGGACATTTTATTGGTACTCAAGTTGGATTTTAATAAATACTTTTTCATACAATTAATATCCTCAACAAGAGTACTATTTTCTTTTTCAAGGATTCTAACCTTATCAAGAGTGGGGTAAGAGCACATGATAGTGATTCATAGGAAGTAAATAAATTATCCTTATCATTTTTCAAAACATTGAATTCCTTTTTCAAATTTTTGTACTTAACAAGTAAACTTTGGAATTCATTTTGAAGGTCATCAAAATCATTTTGCAAATCACTATAATCATTTTGTATAACAATATCATAGGAAGTATAGGGTTTAAGACATACCTCGTTTACTTCTTCGATGCCCATAAAACATTGTTCAACTACTTCATAGTTGGAAGTTGTAAAAGGTTTGTTCCTTAGATTTGACCTTGTATCCCTTTGAGAAGTAGATGCTTTTGAGTTGCTCCTATTATTTGCATATACTTCATGAATGGCTTCTAATTTTGCCATACTTCATGAGCCTATCGAATTCCTACAATAAGATCATATTCCAAATTGATAAGTGAACAATATAAAATACTTGAGAGCTTTACCATTTAAGGAGATGATTTTCTTTTCTTCATCATTGAACTCCTTGAGAACTTTGGAGGTGTATGATGTGTCTTTCATCGGAATGGATTCTCCATTGATGACGATGTTCCAAATATCGAATCCGCAACCTTGTAAATAGCATTCCATTCTTTCTTTCCAAAATGTAAAGTTTTTGGAATCGAAACGAGGTGGCTTGGTGGTGGAGGTGCGGAAAGGTGAGCTTCATTCATAGCCAACGATCGCTTTCTCTTCACTCGCGACGTGAAACGAGCTTGCCAAAGAGTTTGGCTCGATACCACTTGTAAGTCCAAGCGCTCACGATAATCTAGAGGGGGTGAATAGATTATCTTCATCTTTTCGATTATGTCCTCTTTTTCGAACCAAATACGCTAAAGCAATAATAAAGGTGCGGAATGTAAATAACACACGTCGATTTATAGTAGTTCAACCCACCTAGGGTCTAATCTACTACCACCCCAAAGATATCCGGATGGGTTTTGAAAAGGCAAAAGAATTTTATTAATTACCACAATTAATACAAATTCAACTTACAACACCTTGAAGAGCACCACACTCTTCTTCAACACCACCTTTGGAGATTACCACAATCTCCCTTTGAAGACTACCACAATCTTCCTTCAACGCACTTATGAAGATCACCACAATCTTCGATATTTCTTCAAACACCTCAAGAGCACCACACTCTTGAAACACCTATCACCTAGATCACCCAAGTGTATTCTTACCACAAGAATACTCACAAGGATGTCTTGTGTTGGATGATGACCAAAATCAAAATTACAACTCAATAAATGATATTACAATTTGAGTGCAAGTGTAATCAAGAAATGAAAGCCTAGACCTCAAGAATGTGAAAGTGATAAGCTAGGCAAATTACAAAAGAATAACCACAATAAATGACCAATGTGTTTGTTTGAGTGTATCTTGTTGTATTGATTTCAATTGTTGTGTTGGTTGCTCCAAAACTTCCTCTATTTATAGGAGATGATTGATCATGTATAGGCTCTCTTGGGGATTGAAAATCTACTGAGAAAAATGCAATTAAAATCAAGAATATAGCTGTTAGAAATCAATCCCACAATTTAAGGAAAGTTAATTGGTCTGCCGCACAACGGTCGAATTTGCCGTCAAAACCTTAGGCGGCCGTCACGACAAATAGATGTTTGAGAATAAGAACATACATTTACACAAGCGCGCCGGCCAACTGGGGGTCCGGCCAAGTCGACCACTTGCGTGACCAGCCGGTCGGCCTCCCTCAAAATCAAGTCGGGCGCCTGCTTCAAAAACCAAACCAGTCTCGGGTCGACAGGGTGTCGACGGTCAATGCCACCGGTCCGACACCCTGGTCGACCGGCGGCCCTCTAATTATGCTCCCGTTGCATTTTCTGTTTCAAAACACATCTCCAGGCACGGGTTGTTTGTCGCTTTAGTTTTATAGCTTCACCGCAAGTGTACGGATCGGTTTATAGAATAGGGTTTGCAAGGTCGAATCCACAGGATTAATAAATTAATGTACTAAGTATTTGATTATAATAGTCCTATTTTTATCTAAACTATCGAAATTTGAAGGTTTGGTTTTATTACTACTAAAGCGTAAATCAATCCTAAAATAACAAAGTAAAGAGTGATTAAAAGATCAAGTATGAATGGATGGATTCCTGGGTTATGGTTTCAATTAATATCCCACTTTTATGCTCAGGTTAAGCAAACCAAGTTAAATGTATTCTTCTCTATAGACCAATCACCAAAGTAATTTACCCTCTCTCTCGAGATGTATGTAAAAACGTTGATTGGAATATCTATGTTAGCATCTCTACTCAACATGAGATATCCAACTCCCAAAAGGTCAAAAGATTAAAAGATCTCACAAATATTCACATTCTCAATCATGCAATCTATTTGTGTCAAGTACTCAAGATCTAGTATTAAAACTCATCGGTTAGAATTATGGATCAATACATCAAACAGGTTTAGATCAAAGGCCTTTTGATAAAACAAGAATTAAAGCAAAGTACTTGAATAGAGAAAGAAAACATTAACTTCAATTATCATTAATCATCACATAAAAGTGTTTATTAATCTACTCCCAAACCCGAATCACAAGTGTTTTAGCCAGACATTGAAGATAAACAATTTATAGACAAATTATCCATAATCAAAATCTAACTAATTGAAATACGATATGATGGAATGAGTGACTCGGGGATGATGATGATCTCTCGATCTATCTTCAATCCTCGAAGGTGTGGTCATGGTCTTGATCAATCTCTCGAAGTATCCGGTGGGAAATCGCTTGAGTCCCCAGGACGGATCATCACGTTAACTAACCTTCGTAATATCGGTGTTATACCCGCCTCTTCACATACTCGGCGATGCAAATGAATGTGTAGCTCCTGAATCAAATAAGTACTAATCTTTGAACATCGTGGATAAAGATTTTACCGTCTACCATCGATGGATTTGCCTCTCGATCGCCCTAGTGATGGTAAAGACTACGGTACGCTTTTGTTGCCTTGTAGGATTTGGGTTTTCCTCGGGCATGTTCTCGCGAGATGACCAACCTTTCCACACACAAAACATCTTCTAGTATCTGCGGAGATGGGTTTCCCATGTGTTGGATTCCACATTTCGGGCACTTAGGTGGAATTGGTGCTTTCCCTTGTTCCACCCTGGTTTCTTGTTTGGATCCCACCGCTGTTGATGACCTTGTTTTGGTTGGAAACTAGGTTTTTACGTTGTGGAGTTTGGAAAGGTCTTTTTCGTGATTTCCAACCCATCTTTGTCCTTGTCCCTGTTTGAACCGGCGTCGGGCTTTACGAGCACGAATGATCTTTAATTCTTGTTCCGCCATCGTGCTCTTTCGCAACTTGTGCGTATGTCACCCCCTTGAGTTCCTGCCATACCGACGTCTCTCAGTATAGTTCGGCCTTAAACCTTCAACAAATCTCTCCACTTTTAGAGTATCAATGCTAACCATGTGTGCAAAGAAACCTGATAGTTGTTCAAATTTGCGAATATAGTCCCTCCTCATAGTTCACTGTCAGCTTGTATAAATTCATTCATCTTCATTACTCGAACAGAGCCGTGAAGTATTTGTTTCGAATAACTCAATCTTTCCCAAGTCATGATTGTAGCATCTTCGATACTCTTCATCGTATCCCACCAATGTCCTAAGACTTCCGCTGTAAGAAAGATGCACACATCATTTTTTCTTCTTATGGTACCCTTGTATTGAAACATATTCTCTAAAGTTCGTAACCAATCTTCCTCGCACTGTGGGATCTGCTGATCTTCAAAAGTTGGTGGATTTAACTTTCTAATCTTTCCCCCACTATTTCGACTTGATCTATCCTCCGTGGAAGTTGATTTATTTCTCGCTTTCTTTGTTGCCCATTAGTATCCCTCTGATAGATAAGTTGTTGAATTTGTTCGATTGTCATTGAATAAGATCTCGTAAGTCGAGTTATGACGTCGTCTCGGTCACAAGGTCGGTATAGGTATCTCCCTCCTCGGTTTCTATCCCCACTACTACTCTCTCCCTAGTTCTCACCATAATCGAACACTGTCTTAGAGGAAACCTAATAACACATGGCCAATATAATTCATGAAACATACGACATCAAATAATAAAGTAAACCATCTTGGCATGCTTGAGCTCCACGAGTTCCGAGTTCGTGTACATGACAGATCTCTGAGTAACCCGCAAATCGGGCTCGATACCACTCTGTGACGCCCACCCCTATTACTACATTGCTAAGCAATATAAAAAGTGAAATTTGACAATGTACCCTATATACCTGTACACATTTTTTTTTTCCTGTGACATTTTGACAACGAACAAGCAAGATCACTTTACTTGTAAGAAAATGACAACCCATATCCACAAGCAGAAGAGGTAACAAACCCTGTTATTAAATACAACAGACATCCATATGACCAAACTCATAACCCACATCACCCAGCTATTTACATATACATATTTACATCAGAGTTTTCCAAAAGAGGGTACAACCCTAAACCAAAATATAATACAAGCCCAAAAAGGAAGGGTACCCATCAACATAGCCCAACAGGTCGTCATCCATGTACACTATCCTCAATAACCCGTAGGAGCTCCAGCACTGTCCGAAGAAGCTCATGAAATCCAGCATCACCAAACTCACCTACAATGCATGAACTACGTGAGCTAATGCCCGGTAAGCGAAAACCATGCATGTTTAATGAACAATGTAATACAAATGCAAACGCATTCTACGATATTTTACCAAAAGTGCATGCGGATGCATTGAAATATATTTTTATATTCATTTCTTTACATAGGGCCTCACCCACCTGCATGCACCGGAAAAGAGCTCAACACAATATCAATAATCACATGGCCATAATCATATTGACACCGCCAGGGCCATCTCCCGGACCACCGAGGTCCACCCCTGCCTTCCCAATGATCCCCAGAGTCTTCCACGACGTGTCAATAAGGATACGGGTCAAGTGGTCCGCCCCCTCGTGACCATGTGAGGCACACCCACTGTCAAACCCCTATGATCCTCCGGAGTAACACCTGCACCTATAATATATCACAAAAGCACGCCTCGCATGCCTCGGTGCACTAGCAAAGAAGCCAACCAAAAATCTTTTCTTTTCAAAGGAAGTTACCGTGTCGTGCATGTCTCATCTCAACAATGCTCATATGTTTACATGCACGTGCAAATGCCAATGAATGATATGCTTTTCGATGAAACAATAATCATCACACTCGAATATCCACCAAGCAACATATGAACATCAAAGTTTCCATAATGCATCCATCAAGATACACGAATCGCATTTAATATCAATAAGGCAAAAATACTATGTTCATGCAATGAATGTAGTTGCGGATGGATTTTCACTTACCTCGTTGTCCTTGATATTCTACTAAAAGCTAAATAATTGTCTTTTCCTCCTAATCTTACTCGCAAGAGAACCTGAAAAATATAAGTTATTAAATTTTTTTTTATTTTTTTTTAAATCAATGAGTTTACTGTATTAAAACTTATAAAAGATCCTAATTTCAAGTTTAATGAGAGATCATGCCTTGAATCTGACAACCTTAACTAAATCAAGTCACCTTCAAACCTTAACTAAATCAAGTCACCTTCAAACCTTAACTTTTTATATTCATTATATTATCTCTTTAAGTTCCAGAATTCAAACTTTTTAGTGCTAAGTTTTCAATATTCCAGGTAGAAAAGATTTGGCTATATCTAGTAGTGGAAATTTTCAACAACGAATATAAAATAATGAACAGAAGATAGCTGAAAATTTAACAACCTAATTAACTCGTCTTGTTTACCTTTTAATCAACCGAAAACTTCCGTAATTACTCTACAAACACTCATGGCGTATAAAAGAAAAGAGAGGGTGTCCGATTACCTTTCTTTATTGTGTCCCCGTGTTTGTCTCATCATTTTGTGTGGGTTTGCTTAGAAATAAAAGATTATCATCCTTTATTTACAATTTAAGGCGTGAAATGTGTATATGAGATAATCATTAATCAGGTGGCCACAAATCAACTTACGTGTGATGAGGTGTAATTAACTTAGAGATAAGTATAGATATATATTACCTGTGCAATTGCTTCCCGAGTTGGACTGTTTAGCTTACATATATAATATATATATATATGGTATATAATAACGTGTGTATGTGAATATATATATATATATATATATATATATATATATATATATATATAGGGATTGGTTCAAATGAGACCAATCCCTTCAAAGTTAGTCCATAAGACCGCATATAGACCCTTGATTTAATTTTTTAATGGTGTAGATCTCTTTACATTTTACATAATAAGGGTATGATTGTATTTTTACATAGTCCATAATAACTAGATCTCTTTAGTTATTTTTGAGATATAAAGGTATGATTGTATTTTTACATTTTTTCGCTTTTTAAGTATATCACGTTAATTGCTAATTATTAGGAAAACAGAATACTTCCTTTATCGCTTCCGATTTTAGGGGAAAACCATAGATTTCAATCGTATCTTTTCAAAACTGATACCTATCGCTTCCGATTTTTTTCTATATAGAGTGATCTTTTTGAAGATGAAATTGTTTTTTTTGATTTGTACAATAGATGCGAAAATTGTATAGATAGATATGTCGAATTGTATATTTAAGGGTTCAATTTGTTTATTTTTGGGTTAGTTGAATTGTATTTTTGTTGTATAAATAGTTTAATATATTTGCTTAATTAGTTACGTGGGTTTGTATCTTTATTTGATGGATTTGTATACTTAATTGTATGGGTGATTCACCGATTTTAGTTCAAAGGAATTGTATACGATTCGCAAATGACATGTATAAATAGATATGTCAATTGTATATTTAATGTGTATCATTTGTTTATTTTGGATTAGATGAATTGTATTATTTGATTAGTAGATTAATATATTTGTTTACTTAGTTAAGTTGAATTGCATATTTATTTGGTGGATTTGTATATTTAGTCGTATGGGTGATTTATTTGATTTTAGTTTTCAGATTGAATTGTATTTAAGTGCTTATGGACTTGTATAAATAGATATGTAGAATTGTATGTTTAATGTGTTGCATTTATCTATTTTGTTAGATTAGTTGAATTGTATTATTTGTTGGATAACTAGATTAATACATTTGCATGAATCTTAAGGTACATATTGCAAAAGATATACGTGTAATTGTATACATAATAAAACAATTATGTATGCTAGCGTTTTTTTTTTTTTTTTTTGCATATTTAGTTGAATGTAATTTTTATATGCAATACATGTTTAGGGAGAAAAATAACATTAAAGATAAATTAATAGTCACACAATGTTACAAAAAAATTCATTAAACAATAAACTAACAAAGTTTCACACTGTTTCACCCATTGTTTTTTTTGCAAAAATAGAAACATTGCACTAGGGTGTGGTGTCGCGGTTTGGACACGTTCTGTTGTTATGCGTTCCGATCTCACCGCATGTTCCACATCATCTTTTGAGTTTTGTGCTTGCTTTAATGGTTCCATAGTTTCGGTAAAATTGTACACCGATTTTCAACGTAGCGAAATGCATTCCCACTCGTGGAATCTTTTCTTGTTCCACCTCTGGTATCCAATATTTTGTTGATCCCGGCGAGATTTCGAGCCGTTGGCCTACGTTTTTTTTGACATCACAAAAGTTATTACACAATAATACAAAATGGATATATTATACATACAGTTATATAATTTCATTCATACACGTTTGTTACCTAATAATACAAAATGCATCCTCTCTGTTCTCAAAGACTTGTTAGAATACAATAATCAATCTGTATAAAATATACAGTTTTAATAAATTCATTCATGTTTTGATTTATAAGTATACAAAGAACGTTTAGTTGATATTCAATTTTTTTTGGATCAAACTGATTAATTTATTATGACAGACAATTTCTACCATACAATGAAATAAGCATGAGTAGATTCTTAATTGAACAAATTACAGACGAAAATATACAAGTGTTATATTATAAATATACAACGAATAAATGAATATATACATATAAATACTAAATAAACAGTAACGGATTTGGTAACAAATGTACTATATGCAGATAAGGCGTAAGTATGCATATACATAATTCTATATACGCAAGACTTATATTCTAAATAGGCAAACTATCTGTACTAAACATACAAACTATTAATTGAGATGCAATCTTCATACAAGTCGTTGATCCACAAAAATATAAAACTATATATACAATGTCGATAATACTAAATAGAAACATTTGTATACTAAACATACAAACCAACAATAACAGAGGTGCATATATTTCATTCAAAGAATCAATTTGTTGATTCGAAGATATGAATATTGTAACAAGTTTCTCGTTAGAAATTACCTGGAGGACATTCTTGATTGCGTTGAAATCAATATTTTTTGCCATTGTATAAATCTTTCCAATCAAATGGATGATAACTCCTTGCAAATTGTTAGAAATACGTAGCATTTAATTTTTTTGTGGATCAATTAGAGGCCGATTTTTTTAGCGATAAATGGTGATTACAGAGGTTTTGATAATGGCGATGCAATGTTTACGTTGAGAAGGAGACATACATTTGATTGTATATGTTGAATCAATGATTTATGACGTGATCAATACCGCATCACGTCCCAAAAATTTAGGGAGGAGGTTACCATATGTCCATTTTATGGATTCCAATTTTACCCCTTCTATTGTATAGTTACTTTAAAACCTCGTATAGATTGTAATGCATCTCGCCATTGATTTACTATTTGATGGTTTAGATTCGATCTTATGGACTAACTCAGGAGGGTGGTCTCACAGATCCTATCCATATATATATATATATATATATATATATATAAGTTGGCCACTACTACTAATACATTTCCATATGCCATATCTTTTATCATTATATATATATATATATATAATATAATTATATATATATATATATAAGTGTCTTTGGTACATGATTGCATATATATACTTAACTATACAATTAGTACATTATCTCATCATCATCTGCATTATTATTATATTATCATTTAATTAATTTACAAATATTATCTTAACTAATGCTTTATAACTATCCCATAGTGTCTGACTTTCTTTATTATTGTTTTTCAATTAATAAAT